>OZ024715.1:15948550-16044719 GCA_964016945.1 Microplitis deprimator | reverse complement strand
TAACAATAAACGATTTTTCTTTAGTATCACTTACCTGAAATGAGCTCTTAAGGGAATGATAAAATTATATATCCCATTGCTGGCGTAATCTGCTGCTAGAATTATTGTTTTATTCTGCCAATTGTATTCTCTGGCATTTCTATACGAACAATGCTCGCAAACCTGTCCAACAAACGTCGTAATTAATTTTTTTCCTCTGCTCTTAATGTTTAATTGCCGTTTCATATTTAATATTTATCAAAGCCATTCAAATTATTCACAACAAAAACCGACAACTCTTTACTCAATTCTATTATAAACTTTTTCATTAATTAATTTTTGTAAATTACAAAAACAAAATGAAATAAATTAATTTCTAAATACTCGAATTTGTTTAATTTACCTGAGCTAATTGAAGACAACAAAGTGGTTTTTTTTCCTTCAGTAAATAACATAATGTCGGAGACACTCCAATGAATGGTGACACTGGAGGAAATCCTTTGACGATCCTGGAAAATTTCATTCAAATTAATCGTCATTATAAATAATATTTTTTTTTTTTATTATTTTCAATGAAATTATGTACAGAAAATTTAGACAAAGAAGTGATTAATTGCCGAAATTTATTTAGGAAGCAATTAAGCATGCAATTATAACATTAATTATTAATAATTGCATAGTTACAGTATACATATTATACACATATTTATTAAAAAAAAAAAAAAAAAAAAAAGAACTTGAATACTTAGCTAGCAATTAAATGACTGATAATAAATGACCGTCATAACAGTTACTACGAATCGTAAACAAGTAAAATGCGCGATTAAGTTTCTGATAATTCACGATTTTTGCGCAAAAAATAAAGTAGAAAAAAAAATAAATATGACAATTAGTATAGCAGTGACACAACAGTACTGTAAAAAAATACATGAATTGTTTTTCAAGTTTTTCGTTTAGGAAAAATGATTTTTTTTTTAAATTTATTAAATTATTTATTGATTCGTGTAAAAGTAAATTTAATTTGAGTATTGCTACGAGTAAGTACTTTAGTTACTATTATTTTTTATTAAAGTAATTGTTTTTTCATGATAAAACACGATTTCAGACTGCGGGTCAGCCTTCACTCTGGTGTGAAATCGTTTTGTTTCATCCCTTGTCACACAATTTACTATTTGATTTTTTTTTTTAGTTTGCTTAGGTGCCACATGTATCGGACTGACGATAGGCTGGCCAGAAATTTCTTCATCATTTTATATCGAGACGAAATATTCAAATGGCACTTGCTGCGTTGATGCCAAAAATATTAAATCAACAACGCGATTGTCATTAAATATTGGATCTTGTTTAGGCGCACTATTGCCGGCATTTTTTGTTGATACTTGTGGGCGTAAATCTAATTTTGTTACTTCAGCTTGTTTTAATTTAATGTCTTGGTTTATTTTTATTTTTACTGATGACAATTTGGTAAGTTCAAATTTTTTATATATATTATTATAGATATATTTATTATACTTAGGATTGTTTGACGGAAAACGAGTTCATTATTCATTTTTATTGCGACTCATTTTTATTGAATATAAATTTTTTTATTTTGAATTTTTTTAATGGAAACTAATTAATTTTTACGGTGCATTGTTGATGATTTTCATATATAAGTAGACAATTGGACAGAGGAAATTACCTAGGATAATTAAATTCAGTCCAGTGGATCTATTGTAGAGTTTTCATTGAATGCCATTGAAATTCAAAATATTGATTTTAGTGCCTGATATTTATTTAATTTTCTGTATGAACATGAGATATTTGACAAGTGATAAAAATTTTATGTTAGACTAGACACTCGTACGAACAAAATGACCTATAATAAATTTATTTTGGTCCACTGGAACTGCTAAAAAAAAATGATTGAATGCTATAATGAAATCTATAATGATCAAAAAAATATGATGAATATTTTTTCAATACGAATGAACTATTCGATGTTTCATGAAAATTATGTTGGAATTGACATTCGGGTGAACACAAACATGATTTGAGTCCACTATAAAAAAAAAAAATATTGCGAAACTCAAATTATCTGTGGGATTTAATTATAGTTTAATTAAAATTTTTGAATTATTTCAGTTTTATATTCTTGGCACTGCAATCGGTGGGCTGTCAACAGGAACATTCGCAGTGACGACAGCTATTTACGTTACTGAAATAACCCAACCAAATACGCGGAGTACAGTCGGCACATTAGTTGCATTTTTTGCATACTCGGGAATTTTTTTTGGCACCTCCTTATCCGTGTACATACATAACAGATTAGCTCCATTAATAATATGTCTGTTTACATCTGGATTTATTTTTTCTGCCAGGTTTCTTATGATCGAATCCCCGTTTTTACTTTATCAACATGGAAAGGTAAAATTATTTATATATAAGTCATTTTTTATAACGCGGAAAAACTATTGAAAATTTTGACAGACTGCATTATCAGATGCAGGATCGCTCGGAGGTTTTTAGTCTCTTCTTATTCGTTTTTTACATCGCATCCTTTCTCATTTATTTTATTTTTTTTTTGTACATTCAATTCGCGCTTTTTTCCGAACGCGGGTCTAATAATTAATTTTCAAATTTTTTTTTGTTCAAATAATTATTAATAAAATAAATAAATAATTTTGATATTTTGTGTTACTGTTCAAAAAAAATTTTCAGACATTAGAGGCCAAAATCGCACTAAAAAAACTGAGAGGCGTCGAAAAATATTTGCAAATTGACAAGGAATTCAAAATAATGGAGGATTCTTTCAAATCAAAATCTCAATTGTCACTTTCATCATCGATTTACGATGACAAATATCTATCATTAGCATTCATGGGCATAAAATCCCGTCCGTGGGTAATATGGATTATGTTTATACTTTTTTTAACCCAACTAATCGGCAGTTACGCGTTAGAACAATTTACGACAAATTTCATTGAAAACATTTTCCCATATTTTGGTAACATGTTACTCGCGTTTTTGGACATTATTTCGATAGCACTCTTCATATATTTGGCTAATAAAATAGGCAAGAAACGAGTGATTATAATATCAATAAGCGGACTGAGTTTCAGCTGCTTTATGTTTGCAATCGACACAGTTTTCAATAAATTTGATAGCAAAATATTTACAGCCAACACTAGAGTATTTCCATTCATTGTTATATTTTTGTACTGCTGTTCGTATTCGCTGGGCATTACGCCTGTTCTGCCCTTAATGATGGAAGGAGCGGGAGATTTTTCAAATCGCGCGCGAAGTATTATCATTGGATTGTGTATTTCTGGGCTGTATCTTATTACCGTCGTAAACCAATGCCTCTTTGAATTTTTGAATGTTAGCAATAGTACTTATAGCGCTTTTACAATTTTTACTATCATCGGTTCACTTGGTTTATTTATCGTCTTTATTTATCTACCAGTAACTTCTAGTGAAATTGATGATGCCACTAATGATGTTATTATTTTTTAACTTTCAACTAAATATTTTTTTGTATTTTTGGAAAAATAAATTTTTTTATCAAAACTGACTTTTTTATGATTTCTTACCAAAATTTTGAATCTTTTTTTTTTAAAATATAAAAAAAAACCCAAAGACATCTCAATTCGAGTCATCGTCTACTTTCCGCCTTTGATGTGTAATATACGATTAAGATGAAATAAAATAATACCCGAATTTTAAAAGATTTCTTATAGGATCCATTCTGTCCCAAATTTTAATTTTTTATTTTTGGCGCATATTGATTACGAATATATGGCAGAAGACTATAAAAAGTAACAGGGGTAAAAAAAATGAAATATTAAAACTTTTTTTGGAAGGCCCATACTGCCCCAAATTTCAAAATTTTTAATTTTTAACAGACGCGGCATATTGAGACCAAAAACATGCACAGAAAAAAAAAATTATCTTGAGTCAAGAAAATATTTTTGAAGACAAACGTTTTCGGGAACCAAGTCAAGATTTTCTTGAGCCAAGAGAATTTGTCTTGGTTAAAAAAAATTCGTCTTGGTCGGAGAAGATTTCTACTTTATCTGAGAAAGTTTAGGTCTCCAAAAAAATTTTCTTGAATCAAGAATATTTACCTTCAGTCGAGAATTTTTTTTTTTCTATGTGGTAAGGGGCTAGAAAGAAGTAAAACAACTGAGAAGTACTGAGGATATTTCTTTTTTTTAAGGGGCCCATTTTGCCTCACCCTTACCCTATTTAAAATAAAATATAATTAATTGAATCAAAACTATACTTTAAAAAATTGAGAGTGAATTTGGAGTCATTATGGATTTTAATTTATTCAAAATTCACTCGGAATTCCGGAGTTTCAAAATCACTTCGCATACGGAGTTTGTTTTTTCAGCGGAGTGATTTCGGAGTAATTTCGATTTCATTTGAATCCCCATTCACTCAAATTCAGAGTTTTGATATTAAAATGAACTTTTTTTAGGAATGAATTTCACTCCGGGAATTAAATAAATAAAGTCATCTGCTTCTTATTAACTCCGAATTTACTCCAGTCTCTCCGCTAATTTTCTGGCAATTATAATTATATTAACAAAAGATTATTAAAAATTCCAGTGTATTAATGATCAATGAAATGATTGTTATTGTGTTAATTATATTACCATAAAGCGTATGTTGAAGACTGTTAATTTGATTGCAAGCTTGTTGAATGCACGATACACAATAAATTTATTTAGCATGCACAACTTTGTACTCTATATATCAAACACGATGCTTCATTATATATATGCGTGCAAATAATATATATATTGAATTCGCATAATTTTCGTGGATGAAATGAGCAGCACACATGCAATTATATAATGATATTTATAAGTAATTTAATATTAATACCATCGACAAAATTTATCAACAGATTTTTCTGTCAATTACCCATCCAATTAATAATTCGTTATATTTTATAAATTCCGAATTATTAAATTCATTTAACAGCCTAATTAATATTTAATTAACAAGCGGTAATGATATTCGGTAAATTTTAGTCATCAAATTTGTGAATAAAATAACATTTTAATCAGCGAAGTGTAATTTTGTGTTTTCTTTAGGTTTTATTTGTATGGTTGTTTTTTTATTTTTTGTTTTTTGGCACCTCGGTGCATAAACTCACCCCTTGAAGCTGTGGACCAGGGGTTGTGTCGAGGCGTGAAGTGCAGCAATGCGAAGTGTGCACAAAATTGTTACGAGGGAAGACATCAAACACGTACATCCACAGTGAGGGTATAGGGTGTCAGGCAGGAAACCATCGTATGCCAGTGCAATGATACCACGTTAGTATATATTTTTTATATATATATCTATCTATATATATATCGATTAACACAACAAAACAAACATTGACTATCGATTTAACTTTTTTTTTTCCTAGGTAATTTAAAAATTTGTTCTACACAAAATCAATTTCAGGCGATAAATTATTTTATTAATTTAAAAAACAAAAAAAAAAAAAAAAAAAAAAAAAAAGTGTACGATTTATGGAATTTGATAGAAATAAAAAAATATTTTAATTTGAAAAATTAATTGATTTATTTATTTTTTTTTTGTTTTTTGATAAAAACATTTTAGCCCGGACTATTCACGTGGATTTATTTCATTTTTTTATGACGTAATAAAGCAAAAGAGATCTCGTAACAACTGTACATTGAGATTATTTTTACGATCAAGTTTACAAGAAATAATAATTTTTTTTTTATCGCGACTTTTAATATTTAAAAAAATAAAATTTTACTTTTTTTTCTTACTTGATACTGTACAGACTAAAGCAATAAATATTTTATTGTTAAAATTAATCTAAAAATAAAATGAAAAGTATTAAAAATTATATTTCCTCTAGAGTGCATTTAAATAAAACTCAGCGGTTGCATGTACTAGTGCTATTTATATGTATATATAATATATATAATAAAAAATATAGAGAATATAAAATTTATATGCTATATCGAGTGCATGTGACAAGATAAAAGTATTTTTATTTATTTATTATAGTAATAATTCCAGTGAATGTTTTACTTCGGTGAGGAATAGAGCTAAAGTACTTACGCTATTTTTTCGCTGGGCGATCTCCACGGCACGTCGTCGTCCATCTCGTCTTCAGACTCGTCGGCCTCGTGGTCAAGTGACTCTTGACCCGGTAGGTGAAGTGTTGAACCAGTCAGCATATCCGGGACTGGTAAAATACTCGGACGTCTGCTCCCTAAATTATTTCAAATTTTAATAAATTTTTTAACACCGAATAGCTGGAGAACTTAAATTATTGCAACGGAATTCTACCGGTCGGACTGGCAGTAAAGTTTACAGACAGTTAAGTTTTGGTAGATTGGTTCCGCGATGGGTTGCACGATTGGGCAAGGGCTGGAACTAGAGCTTGGACCTCAAATTTTTGAATAATAAATTTAACTTTTGTTGAGCGTAATAACGTTTTAGTTTTTATTTTATGTATTTTATTAGACAGTAATTTATTTTATTATTTTATTTAGGGCTGAGGTATTTCTCCTCGCAAAAAAATCTGTTTAAATATTTGTTGACTTCCTTCCTTTGAGGGTTTTATTATTTATAAATATATATATGGACATTTTGTCTACTCTTTGCTAACTAATTACCCAAGTAGGGATTAAATAAATCTAAATCGGTGTACGAGGAACCGCGTGACGCTTTAATTTCTATAATCTTAAAACATCTACTGCAGGAATAAAATAATCTATAGCTTTTATTACCCAGGAAAATAATAACAGCACACCTTAAAAATACTTTTTTTTAACCATCGTAATTTTAAGTCATGTTATTATTTATTTATAGTTTAATAACTTGATATTTATGGACCTAAGCTTGAAAAAATATTTTTAAAAAATAATCTGTCGTATAAAGTGACAAAATATATGATACTCAAGTTAGCCAATGTCTAATAATTTTTGGATTTTTTTAAAAACGTCAAATTCAAAAATTAAAATATTTCAGAAAATTGCACCTGTAGTTTATGAAATTTTCTATGTGTGCATTTTTTTAGTTTTTTTTTTTTACTTAATTAAATGGTTAAAAAAAAAATTCAAAAATTCAAAAAAGTGGATATTAAAAAAAAAAGTGAGTACTAAATATAAAAATTAATTTTTATTAATTAACCTCTTCTTTGCATGAGAATTTCAGGGCTCAGTAGATGAGGATTAGGATCCATAGCACGTGGGACGTCAAGATGATTTCCTGTGATTGGAGTTTGTGGAGTTGATCCACTTTCGCGCAAACATGGCCGTGAATCAGATAGATTTGATGGATCCAAGTATGTCGCTACAATTATTAATATTTATTTTGTGTTATTTTATAATAATCAATTAATTATCACTACAATTATTATTAATAATTAATAATTAATAATAATAATAATAACAATAATTTAAGACCTTAAAATAATTTAAAAAGTCCAAAGAATTTATTTATTTCGAAGCGGGAAAAGTATTTAAATTAAAATTAAAATTAAAATCTAAATCTAATTAATTATCTAAAAAAAAATCTTTAATTTATCAACAGCAATCGGCCATCGTAATGAGGAACAGGGTAAGCAATTAAAGTTATTCAAAGACTTTTACCAGAGATAATTAGAACATCAAAAGCAGTATCCAATTAAATTTAAGCGAACAATTAACAAGCCAATAAATAAGCTCGTAATTTTTTTTTAATTTTATCTATAAGCCGCATGCGGAATTTAAATTTTTTATCACCAGTAACATCAAGTTGTTAATTATTTTTTTTTTATTATTGTAACTGAGTATCGAAGTCTAAATCAATCATATTTAAACTAAACAAGCTTCTCTATAGTACCTACGAATGTTTTTTTTGTTTTTTATTTTTTTTTGTTCACGATGGAATAAAGTTTTTATATGCATTCGGTAATAAACCTGGTTACAAGCGCGATATTGCGAATGCCATAAGCAAAATAACAAAAAAATATTATTTCGTAAATTTTAATTAAAAATATAAAAATAAGTATTTATCGATTTTTTTTTTTTAATTAAATAATGATAAGAATAAATAAAAAAAAGTAATTAATAAAAGCACAGTTAGTAGTTTATTTAATGAGTGGATTTTTTTTCTAATTATTCATTTTTTTGACGACTTACTGAAGTTTAATTTTGAATTAATTCATTTAAATTTTCATTTATTTTTAGAAAATTTCAGTTAATTTTTACTAATGTCTAAATTTATTGATTTAATTGAAAAATTTCTTCAGTAAATTTTGAATTTTTTTAAATTTAGAGATGATTTTAAATTCTGGGAACACGAACAGGAATTCAGCTGTGCGTTTAACAGACAACTGTACAAAAGTTTAAATTAATAAAAATTAAAAGTAAAAAAATATTGTGCTTTTATTTTAAAATAACAATAACTTAAATTAAAAAAAAAAAAAAATAAGTAGTATAGAAGCATCAATAGTCCGACAGTTAAATATTTGAATTTAAAAAAAAATCAAATAATTTTCCAAAAAACTAGATCTAAAAATAAAAAATACATTTTTTCAACCTTCAATAATTTATAACAAATAAAACTTTTTTTAGTCAAAAATATCAATATTTTTATGGCCTTTAAAAAAATAACGATGGTAATTAAATTTGATGCTTTTATCGTAAAAAAAAAAAAATATAAAAACTCACCAACAAAAGGAAAAAAAAAAAAAAATAAATAGCAAAAATAAAATAAAAAAAAAAAAAAAGCCGGGCGCATGCGACACTCACGGTGAAAATCGGATGCGAGTAGGTTGTGATGTCGAGGTGTGGGCGTGCTAGGAACCTGCAAGATAACTTGAGGTGGCGGCGGTGCCCCGGGCGGGGGTACGTGAGTACGTGGTTTGCCCGGAGACACCGACTCGCCATTCTCATTGTTAACAACAGCACGTGTCGCATCACACGGTACTTTAAAACCATTCGTATATCTCAGGTGTTGAGTGACACCGATGCCTATTGTACCGTTCCCTCCAGAAGCCGCGGTGGCTGCCGCAACGTTTCCCGACAGCGTCGTCGTCGGTGTGACTATTGACGTCATTGTGGTCCCAACTCCCGGCGTACTTCCGGTGCTCAAGGTCCCTCCAGTCCCGCCTCCAGCAGTACCAGCACCAGCTGTCGCAGTAGAAGCATTTCCACCCGCAGCTGATCCATCAGTCTTACTCTCGACTACTACATGGGAGGGTTCTGTGGCGCCTGTTCCCGTCTGGTGATTTGCCACCACAAATGCCGAGTTTTCTTCTTTTGTTATGCTCATGTAGTAACACGTGTCTGTTTTTTTCATTATGTGTCTTGGTCCTTAAAAATTCAAATTATTATTTATTACTTTTTTTTCAGCAGCGATGCAAAATGTCTTGTGTCTGGTGACGATGAGTAAATTATGAATAAAAGATTTTGAATAATGTTTAATTTTTGAGGATGCAGACGAGATCGGAATGGGAAATGATAAGGAATGAATTTTTATTATGTTAAATATTACAAGATGATAAGACAGAGCTTACCGGGATTCAAGAGAATAGTGTCCTCGTAAAATTCTGGCAGCTCCGCGGGTCTCACTGCCACGAGAGCTACTCCATATTTACGGTGACTGTGAAATGACGCGTAGGTGAATGATTTACCCTCGTATTCGCCGAAGAAACGGGAATCCCCGAGTGTTATGTGGTAGATTTCGTTACCGGAACATTTTCCGTACAGACGGTGCCATTCTTCTTGCGATTGCTGTCCTTCTCTGTTTCATTTCAGATAATTTATTCATTAATTTTTGTAAAAAAAAAAAAAAGTAACTGGCTATAGTATTTATTTACATTTTTCGATTGCGGTAAATAAGGAAAGGAAACTTATAAAAGACCGAAATCATAACTTTTTTTCTGGAGGGAATAACTGCACATGAGGTTAATGATTTTTGTTGATTATAATGTCCTCTAGTAGGAGAAACCCCAAAAAGTCCTGAGAAAAATTTATTTTTCAAATGCAGACCCATATTAGGATAAATGAGGATGACTATCTATGAAGAGTGGCCTGTAACTTTGCTTCTGTTGGGAATAACCCATCACAATATTAACGTTTATTGATCATTATGATGTCCTCTAGTGGGAGAAACCTAAACAAGTCCTGAGAATAATGTATTTTTCGAATTCAGACCCATATTAGGATATATGAGGATGAATGAGGATAAATGAGGATGACTGTCCATAAAGAGAAGCCCGTAACTTTGCTCCTGTTGGTATTAACCCATCACAATATTAACGTTTTTTGATCATTATGATGTCCTCTAGTGGGAGAAACCTAAACAAGTCCTGAGGATAATGTATTTTTCGAATTCAGACCCATATTAGGATATATGAGGATGAATGAGGATAAATGAGGATGACTGTCCATAAAGAGAAGCCCGTAACTTTGCTCCTGTTGGTATTAACCCATCACAATATTAACGTTTTTTGATCATTATGATGTCCTCTAGTGGGAGAAACCTAAACAAGTCCTGAGGATAATGTATTTTTCGAATTCAGACCCATATTAGGATATATGAGGATGAATGAGGATAAATGAGGATGACTGTCCATAAAGAGTAGCCCGTAACTTTGCTCCTGTTGGGAATAACCCATCACAATATGAACATTTTCTGTTTATTATGATGTCCTCTAGTCGGATAAACCCCAAAAAGTTCCGAGAAAAATTCTACATTCGTAAAAAAATTCTACGACGTGTTCCGAAAAATCACGAGTGTGTCCCATATGAGGAAACTTGAAAATTCTAGACATCTCGAAATTTTGAATTAAATATAAAAAATAAATACAGCGCAGTAATTCCCGTGAAATTTAAAACACTAGTTAATTATTTAATATACTTAAGATTATAAAAGAATAAAAAACAGTTATGTGAAAAAAAAGGACAAAGATACTTACTGTCCGCGTGATGTATGAAGTAAGAGAGTAACGAGGGTAGAAGCGCCGGGACAAGTACAATTATTAGCCAGCAAGGCGTACTTGAATTCATCTTCACACACAACGTGCTCGGCAAATTTGACGTGGAGTTTATTTTCCGGACGGAAGATCTGAACATATTGGGGTACATTTGGTGCATAATCCTTTACGGCCCAGGATCTCAAAATAGTGTGCTCGTCAGCGGCTGTTTTGTCTGCGTAATTACGTGCCGCAAGGACGAAACATGCCTCGGCGTCCATCATTCTTGCTCTAACAAGATCTCCGTCCTTTAAACACGAGCCTTGAATGTAAATTACGCGCTGCGCCCAAATAGGCACTTGGAGGATCATTCGCATTGTCGTGTCCAGCTCCATCGGTGACAATAGAACCACATAGTAGTCCTGGAATACGAGTCAAAAAAATAATAATAATAACAGTAATTAATGGAAGTTCATTCATCCAGGAAATAATTTATGGAGATGCAAAATAATTTGAAATTTGAAGTTTCCAGATTTTAACTTTTGTATAAAATTAACGATTAATTTATTATGGGATTTGAATTACAAAGGCTTACTTGAAGCAGGGGATGAGCGTAAAACTCATTCAAAAAATCCATTATGGTGTCTGCTTGCAAAGTCGTACTGCAAACTACAACATGTTTTTCATTTTGCGCCCGGTGCGACGAATATGATCCCCCGAGTTTCTGTCGCTCCATCCAAGTAAATGCCAATTGTTCGAACTGTAAATATAAATATACATTAACTTCATAAGGTGTATATATATGTATATATTTTTAAATAAATTATTGCTGGCGGAACAAAATTACTGTTCAAGTTTTTTATTATTTTTTACCTCTGGTTATGGTTATGCAGTTCCGGCAGTAAAAAACTCATGTAAAAACGACAGGATGTTTAATTTTTAACGCTAATGTACAAATTACGATGTACTGAATGTCAAATATTTGACATTTAAAGTAACAAACTTTTGTAATTTTATTTAATTAATTTAAATTTATCGTTTTTAATTAAAAACATTTAAAAATTTATTCTGTTCCAGGTAATTATGGGCTACTGCATGTAAAATTTACTTTTTAGTCTGCCTGTTAATGTTTAAGTTTCGTTGTAAAACCATCGAAATTAGACTTTATAATCTGAATGAAAAAAATTTAATTTTTTTTTTTACAAAATAAGCGGAAATAATTTTCGCGGGCTTAGATAATTTGAAATTTAAAAAAAATTTCAATCGATAGTATTTGGGGCGAATAAAATTTCAAGACTCGGGGTTGGGAATTGATAAAAAAAAAATTTTGGATTAACTAAAAATAATACATCCTCTAAAGTTATCACTCGGAATATACGATGAGTTAAAAATAGATTTTATATAAAGTTCATAAGCCATTTAACTTTAAATCCACAAAGTTCATATGAATAAAATAATTTTTCCATTAATTTCTACTTTCCAAGTTGTGATTAATAAAAAAAAATTTTAATAATATTTTACATTAAAAATAGAAAATGCGCGGTACTGTTAAATTTTTAATCACCAGATTATATTTTGCACTGAAAAAAAATCAGGGTGTCCAAGCGGTGTAGGTGTTAAATTTCATCACCGATAGCGGTGTTAAAAAATTTCCCAGTGTCAAAATATTTAACTTTAGGATCGCCGTCTAAAAAATTATATAGAAAATCGACAGAAAATCTGAACTCAGAGCTCGGTACCGATAGAAAAAATTTTTTTCCTTCACTTCTATGGGTTAGAGTTCTTGCAGAAGACTTGCCTGATACCTCCGAGTCCTTCAAGCATCCAACGGACGCCTTAATTTTGATCAGGATCTAAAAAATTCTACAGATAATCTAAACTGAGCTCGAAAACAGTGGAAAGTTTTAGGGTTTTCCCGCAGAGTCAACCATTTTTCAAATTTTTTACACCGATTTGACATCCGTATTTTAACACCACTTTTTCTACAGTGTATGAATAAGTATTCAGTTTCAAACCTCGTGGAAAGTAAATAGAAATGAAAAATAAACCGAAAATTTTCCAAAAAAAATCGGTCTGTCAGTTGACCCTGCAGGCCAGCCTCAAAACTTCCCGCCGTTTTCGAGCTCCTTGAGCTCGGAAAATTGTTGTGGATACATTTTCGAGCTCGAAAATACTTTTGTATGCCTTTGTTTTCGAAAAAAAACGTTTTTTACCATTTTTTCTCAAACGATATCTCTCGAACTAATAAAGCGATTGAGATGGTTAAGGTGGCAATCGACGCGTTTTATTAAGTTCTACAACTGATCAGACTTTGAAATTTATTTATCGAATCGTTTTTGAGAAATTTCAAAAATACTAAAAAAAATTTATTTTTTTAATTCTTTCGACAGCGGTATCTCTTGAAAGAATTAACCGATTTTGATGGTTGAGGTGGCATTCGACGCGGTTTATGAAGCTTCAGAGCCCAGTTGATTTTGGAATCAATCCATCGAGCCCGTAAAAAGTTATCCGAAAAAAACATTTTTGAAAAAAGTTTATTTTTGGAATATCTCCGAACGAGCCCTACCGATCAAGCTCAATTTTTTTTCAGCTTCGAGATATTGACAAACCGCGTCGAATGACACCTTGACGATCAAAATCGGTTCATCCGTTCAAAAGTTATAGATATTTACATACATACACTCGGACATGATCTTGAATTTAGTCAGAATAGCTTCCTAGAACCTCAAAACGTCGACATCTATAGGAATTTCGATTTTCACAAATCGGGGTGAAACCAATAACTTCCCAAATTTTTGAAAATTTTCAATTTTCTTAGCGGGAAGTTAAAAATATATAATAAAATAAAAAACAACAGAATCAGATATAGTTAATTAAACGGCGATTTGTAGAACACATTGAGACTAGACGTATTATAGTTGGCACCAATGAGTACTGTCACCCCCCAGTAACTCGGAATAACCGACAGATTGGACGCAGTGTCGACAGAATTGCACTCGCACACAAACGTTCCTTTTAACTCTATAGCTACAGCAGCTACTGGGCCATCCGTCAGTCCTCTTTCTCACTCTTTTTCTATTCATTCTCATACATATACATGTGCATTAATATATATATGTATGATATCTACGTACCTAGATCTCCGAATTCTCACGAGCTACAGACGAAATGATAAAATATTCACGGGAGCTTTCAAATATTTAAAACGCTTCGCTAATAATTTGTTCTGGCACACTCTTTGTATGCTTTACCCTAATTCTTTTCATAAAATTACCGGGTTTATATTTTATTTCGTTTGGTGAAGAAAAAAAACAAATTAAACAAAAGGCAAGAGCGTTATAAAAAAATAACTTTTTTCAATAATACAATTTTCTTAATTTTATATCCTCTTTTTCTTTTATTCTGTGTTTTATTTTTAAACTATTTACTTTTTTCACGACTTTCTTTTGAGTTTACTCTGTTATCTTCTCATAAAAGCAACATCATAGAGAATGCAGAAGGGACTTATGAAGAATTCAACAAATTGTATAAGACGAATTATTCAGTTATTTTATTAAACATGACTTGGCATTAACGAGAATGTTGTTTACTTTTTTTTGATAAACAGCCTTCATTCTAAGGGAATTAAATTTTTTGAATACTACATTTTTTTTAATTTTTTTACTTTATTTTAAATCCAATTGTTTGTAATTACTTCTTATATAAATAAGATAAAAAGTGAGGACCTTAACTTTAAATTGAAAGTAAATTTAAAAAAATTCTATTTGTCTCTATACCTTTTCTTTAGAACTTTTAACGGCACAAAAAAAATTTTTTTATCTTTGAAAAAAAACTCCGGTAATTAAAAATTGTTTATGTACTTTCGTGTTCTTATCTTATTTAATTCTACGTTCCGTATTTAAAAAAAAAAAAATTAATAATGACAATAATGTCCATTATAGAAATTTTTTTTTATATATTTAATCAGCAATTATATATAGATATATATCATAATAATTAAATACATTTTTTTAAAGCGCGCGAGTTTAATTTTTTTTTTTTTAAATAAAAAAATTAATAAAATTACATATTGGGTATAAATTTGAAGCTTGTGATAAAAAAATAATTTTTATGTCATATTTCTAATGATTTAATATGATACTGAAGTTAGCCGAGGTCTGAAAATTTTTGAATTTATTAAAAAATGATAAATTATAAACAAAAAAATATTTTGAAAAATTGCACTTATAGTTTTTTAAATTTTCTACATGTGCATATTTTTATTTTTTTTTATTTTTTGTAATTGATGTTGAAAGAAAATCCGAAAATTTTTAATTGTCTGCGAGCTTCAGGATCATGATTTCATTAATTAAAAAGTCCAGTAAAAAATTTTTAAAATTTGGATTTTAAAAATTTGAAGTTTTAAAAAATTTTTCCTGGTCCAGATTCATAATAAAAATTATTCAGACAGATATTTTAGTTTTTATTACTTTGTAAAAAATCGGGAGTGAATTTTAAGTGATTGCGGATTTTATTTAAATCCGCATTCCCTCCGAATCCAAGTTTCCATATTAAAATAAACTCGGAGTAAATTTCCCTCATGGGGATTAAATAAATAAACAGTCATCCACTCCGAATTTAATCCACGTTCACTCCGCAAATTTTTCACATTGTAAATTTTTTAAAATAATAAAGATGTCGCTTGATTAAAAAATTCAAGGACTGAAAAAAAAAATTTTAATTGGACCAAGAGGACGAAACATTCAGTCAATTATATTTAAAATATTCATAGCACATATTTGTCATAAATAAAATAACTAATGCAGATAAATTTTATTCGTGAGAAGTAACTCAGATTTAACGAGTTTTTCAATAAAAAAATGTATATATTTTTTCGTACCTGTGTTGGTAAAACTAATAATGCAACGCATATCATGCAGACCATATAAAGCTGGGAGGGCCAAATGTCTGGCACGAAGTCTCCATATCCTACTGTAGAAAATGTAACCACCACGAAATACGTGCTTTGAAACAAATTCAGTTGCCTGTGGCCTGCCCGCTGAAAGTGCTGGATTCCGCACACACTGAAAACATAAAAAAATCCCGGAATTAATTACACCACCGCTTATTTAATTCTCTGAATTGGATCCAGATCGATAATTCAATAAACGAAACATGAAAAACGGTCAGTAGGCCTTTTGCGAATGAATAGAATTCACTTAAAAAGTTAAATTAACTTTGGCAAAGGTAACATTAAACGTTTAACTGCAGTAGCTTTAATTCTGCCGATTCTGTAACAATATATAATAAGTCTGGTAGCTACTGAGAGGACTATTTATCGTTAAATATTAGTTCACTTGAATGCAACTTAAGAACTTGAGTGACATCTAGTCTACTTCATACTTCGACCAGTACTTCCTATTTAGCCCAGTACTTGTATTACTATAGACTTAACTTCAATCTCCATGTTAAAGAGACACACTCGTAACAATTCCAAGTCCATTATTCATGCAACCTAGTTCTTAACTTTTACTAGCCCATGGATATTCAATCATGTTTTTTTATTTATTCAATAATTCTCTCCACTTAAAAATTCAATTTCCAATCCTACTTTTTTTTACTCAGTCAATTGACTTCATTTTGTAAAATACCCGAGATTAAGATTTCACTAAATATATAAGACAGTAAAAGAAAATTTTTATTTTTTGTCTAGGAGAAGAAGGGACAATTGGTCACCCCCAGGCCAGTAGAAAAATTATGATCCTAAAGTTAGCCAGTCAACAATTTCCGGATTTTTTTTTAACGAATCAATTACGAAAAAAAAAAAACTAAAAATATGCACATGTAGAAAATTAAAAAAACTACAGGTGCAATTTTTTAAATATTTTTTTTTCTTATAATTTATCGTTTTTAAACAAATTCAAAAATTATGAGACGTCGGCTAACTTCAGTATCATGAAAAATTTAATTTTGTTTTTGAAATTTTGATTATTAATTAAAATAATTAATGCCGATCTTGTATTGAGTATTTAATTATCATACGAAGTAAAAAAATTTCTACCCCCAGTTCGCTGCTGCTCAGTTTCCCTTGATTTAGTAAAATAACTAAAATACCAAAGTTTAAAAAAAAATTTATTAAAATTTTTTGAATGGCCGCACTGCCCGGGGGTTCAATTTACCCCATCCCTTACGAACTAAAAGTGAATATTATTTGAATAAAATTTTTTTACTAAACGATATCTCATTTCGCTTCGGATTTCCCAATATTGTAAATATTATTCACTAAATAAAAATAATAACAACAATTGAGTTGATTTCGTGTCTCGCTTTGTTTTGAAATAATCCACGAAGGAGGATTAAATCAATACAAACATTATAGACGGATTTATAAGGGAGGTAACAAGAGAAAGGAAGAGAGCCGAAAGTCTAGAGTAGACTAGTCAGTCGATTAGTTATTTATTGGTGGCCTACATAGCATAGCGTTTACTTATCGGACACATTGTACTTGTATGGACAATGAAGAAGCTAAAGGCTATCTGTGGCCACACACACCACTGACTTATATTAATCCCGACACGTATCAAACTATTTTTTAAAATCTGTATGTGCATCTAAAGTCGAGTGTATTATTATACCCGGGGTGTCTATTATTGGATCGTGTGACCCAGCGGAAATCGACTTTTGTCGTCCGTATATACACAGAATTATTTACAAATACTTTTCAGGCTTGAGTATACTTGACACCTAGCAATACAACCCCTCAGACATCTGACTTCAGACATAACACAAATTTTTCCTTTTATCTCTCCTTTATTATTTAATATCACAACTAAATATTTTTTGTTACATTTGTTGTCGTGAATTATTTAAATGCTGGATTATTTTTAGACATCATATTGAGTCTATTGAATTTTTCAGCTAAAAAATAAGTTACGGGCATTATTTTTATACTCGTATGAAAAAAACTCGTGGTCTGGTTTAATAACCAGCTGACATATAGTTATTGAATTTTTTTTTAAGGCAGAAGCAACCTGGGGCAAAATGAGTCACTGATTTAACGGAAAAAAATTTATTTATTTTGGTAAATTCTATTGAGTTGCAGGGGATGAGAAAATTAAATTCAGGGTGAAATGAACCAAAAAAAATTTTTTGTCAAACGCTGCTCGGGTGGTCAACTTGCCCTATTTTTTTGTGGCCCGTTTTACCCCAGCTTCGAACAGATTTTTCTGAATGGCCGATGAATTTTTAATGGAATTTTTTATGTAGAATTAATTTTTTTCTTTTTTTTTCGACTTAAATTTGGACATGATATTAAATGTTTTTTATTAATAATAAAAAATTAAAACGTATTGCAATTTATTGGAACATGAAAACCGTTTAACGATTTTGTTGTTAAGTCTTTAAGGGGTAAAAAAAACTCGAGGGAAACGTTACATAAGTGAAAGTTATTTTTTATTTTGTTCTTCGTAGCAGGGAGTAAAAAAAAATAAGAAGAAGAAGAAGAAGAATAAGAAGAAGTTGAGGATATTGTCCCTCGGGTAGTTATTCCTGGACAACGACGAGCGTGAGGTAATGTGGTTCAATACGATCTACTTCTCCGGCAATAAAACACGATATACAATTCTCGCTTGAATTCGATTTATTTTGAATTGAGGGAAAAAAATCCAAGCGCACGACGTTTGACAATTTTAAAATAAAGTTTTCCGGCGTAAACGCCCGCACCAATACAACCTAACCTTTTTTTCTCTACAGTTTACTTAACCACCCTCTTTACATTTTTATTCCTCTTTTATTTTTTACTCTTTTTTCCTGCAATATTTAATATTTTCACTCGACAAAAAACATCTATTGAAAGTTTAAATAATTTTTTCAACATTCTATTCAATTACTATTTTTTATTTTTAACTTCCTGCTTAAACTTTATTTATTATTTTTGCTTTACTTGTTTAAATAACTCGGGTTTTTTTAATGAAATTTTTTTATATTAAAAGTAAATTGTAACAAAGTTATGAAAAAAAAAAAAAAAAAAATAAAAGTAAAATTTATGAGTTTGGATAGTACTAAGGTTTTAACATCTCAAGGCTTGTGTGTGACATCACGGGCTTTTTCAACCGTCAAAGTGAAGCTCACAAGTTTGTGAGCACTCATTCTACTAGTGCTATTATTGAGAAAGATATATATATATACACATATATGTCAGGGCGTAGCAAGTTTGCACTTTAGATTTAATGGTGACTCTATAGCACATTTTTTTTTTTATTCTCTTTCCCCTTTTATCGTCATACCACCCTCTTTACACTTGACTCAGTCACAGTTATGTCCATATAATGTTACTTTTCATGCCGACACACCTTGACCACGACAAAGTACCTTATGTAATTATTATACATTATAGACATTACTATACTATAAAAAAAATTAATCCAATTTATTAAGTCATTTTTTAAAAATGAATTATCATTTAATGCTACTGAGTATCCTCTCAAAGAAAATTTTTACCGAATAACTCGATTTTACTTAAGAGTAAAAAATATTTAGCTTTAATATCATGATTGAAATGCATCAAAGAAAATATACTCTGAGAAAATGATAATTGCATTTTTAATATTAAAAGATACACTTATAAAAATGTATGATGTGATTTTGTAAAATGTACTGTAGAGCTCAATTTATATGTATATATATATGATGTGATGTTAGCTATTTTCCTCGGGTCCTGAACACAAGATAATACGTGAAATGAGTTAGAGTGGGTGCGGCATGACGTAAAAGATCGATGTAAAATGACCGCATTGTATGACGAAGACGGGTTAATATTTCATAATATGAAAGACACTTGAGATTTGTCACGCAAACTTTATTACTTTTTTAACTTTTTCAGTTCTATATCTATATATGTTTGTATTAATACCCTGCAAACCCATTAGCATTAAATATTTATTTTTTATTAGAACGAGTTTTAATTTTGATCACGAAGAAATTTATTATTTACAGTAAGTGTTTTTTTGGTAATAAAAAATTCAAATTATTTCTTTCAGTTTTCTTCCGGTCAAAAAAAAAAAACTCAAGTTAGCCAATAGAAACTCAAAATCAAACGTCTGTCATCCATTTTTGACTTGCTTTTGGCTAATGAACTACTCAGTGTTCATTTGATTCAAAAAATTCAAATTTATTTTTTTGACAGTTTGTTATTATTAATAATTTTCTAACAAATTAATTACAATAATTACTTATATTTTTTCGTAAAATAATAACTGGAGGGTGGGGGATTTTGGAAACATTAGAAATTTTTTCAAAAAAATTTTTCTCGATTGTCAAAAATGATGGATTTGTAGAAAATTCAAATACTTCTATCCTGCGGTGTAACAAAATAAATTTCGAAAATTTAAATCTCGTCAACAGATAATTTAATTACCAGCCTTTACTAGCAAACAATAAACGATACTTTGATGCCCGTTTTTAATTATCATCGATTTTAATTTAGTTACCAAAAATTCATTACGATTATCGATAATTAAATAATATGCAGCATAAACATTAATTACATTAATTAACACGTTGAAGGTAAAAAATGTTGAGTGTTTAATTTTGAAAGTGCGAATGTAAGTACAGTTGGGTTACTCGGTTGCATACGTACCTTAATTAATTAACTTAAAGTCAGTAAAAAAAAAAAATAGATTAAGCCGCTTCGCGCGTGCATACCAAAGTTAAAAAAAAATAAAAAATGCAAAGTGTACCTGTAGTTTACTATTGTTATTGCTATTATTATTGTTATTACAGCGTATTTACTCATTATATATTCTTTACGAGCTCCCGGCTATTCGGATTATTGACCGACGAATAATTTAGTTACTTACTCGTTTACAACAAGCTTTTGTTGCCGTTATGTATACGCGTAAGTACGCCAGCTTTCAGTTTTGTATAAATGGATAAAAAATAAAATATGAGCATACGAAAAAATTTGAAATTTTTTAAAAGTAATTTTGTGGCTACTTTTTTTCCTGAATAAATACGAGGTATAAAACACTCGTTTTTTTTTTTTTCGCGAATGGCGCCGGCGAAAATTAAAAAAATCTTTTTCCAATGGTATATATTTGAATAAACGTTGGTCATAAATGCGGCAACATTTCCCGCGCATTTTAGTGTTTGCAATGTACGTATGCGCGATAGTAGGTCACCTGAGGGATTGTAACGCCTGAGGCAGTGTTTAGTTTTCCGTTTGTTTTTAAATGTTAAACATCCTAGTTCTGCCTCAATAATTTCATAACTTTTTTGTATTTAAGTTTATTTTATTATTTTAAATACTTTTTTCTATTTTATCGAATTCAAAAGTATCAAGTGGAGTAAAACACACGATTGTCAGCCTTCTGATATATTTTATCAATAGTCAATTGTTTATTATTAATTAATTTGTAAAAAATTTTTCAAATCGCAGCATAAAAATATTTAATAAATAAATTTTTCAGAGTAATTTTTGAATAAAAATGAAAATTGGAAACTCAGTAGTTTATTCTATTCAAAAAACCGAAAGTTATATTCGCATTTTATTTTTCTATGCTCTTGTAAAAAAAATTAAATATAAAAATGACCCGAAAAGGTTCAAAAACGTGAAATTCAAAATTTCAGAAAATACTGAGCTTTGAGTCGATCATTTTTGTAACATAAAAAAATCAAAAGTCAAAAAAAAAATTTTTAACTCCGGGTTTTCAGACTCGTTCACTGCTGTGACTTTTTCGAAAAATTAAAAAAAAAATATTTTTTTACACGGGTGTCGTTATTTATTTGCTTGATTGAATTTCCGGGTAGATAATTAATTACAAATTAAAAACAAAAATATACGAAGGGCAAATAAATGATTTATAGTGTGATGGCAATTGATTAATTATACTGTTAATTAATTATTTAAAATGATTTGTAAACATACCTGGTGAAAACAAGGCACAGTAAAGTGACACTGAGTATCATCAATTGTTGACTTAAAGCTGATTGAGATCTCTGCATAGCTCTGTGTAAATCATTCTGAAATAAATAACAAACGTATTTAATATTTTATTTTACAAGTTAATTAAATGACAATTTGTTTCAATTAATTGACTTTTCAAATTACGTTTATTTTAATTGACAGCTTGATACTTGAAAATAAAAAAAAGTCGTTGAAAATTTAATGAAAAATGTCGCGGTTATTTAATTAATTATCTACTCGTATGCACATAATTATTCAAATGACAGTTAATTAAAAAATTACATATTTTTTTTTTATTTTTTTTAATTAATGAAACTCTTTTACGGGGATAGTTTTCTATGTATATATATATCATTTTTTACTTCAATGAAATTCGTTGACCCTTTGAAACACACGTGCGTTTTTTTTAGCTCCAATGACCCTTTGTAACTAACATGATTTTTTCGAGCTTCGTTACACGTAACACGGATGGCGAGCGCGATGGTGCCAAATCTGCGAGCGTTACAAATCGGAGTGCAAGTGTAAACATTGAGTGGGTATACGGGTAAGCAACATTGCAAGTCGGCCATTTGTGACGCTCTCTTACTCCCTTTCGATTCGTTTTCTAGTTACTATTAAATTACTTTTCAAATATTTTTTGTAAAGTTTTTGCGGGCGAATGGGAAAAAATTATCTAAGCTGTCATCGGATGAATTTTAATAGAATGTTGTTTAATTTGAAATTTTATGAACCCTGGTTCAAAAATCCAATGACTATTTATTTAAATATCGCTAAATTTAATGATTGCAAAAAAAAAATTAATTTTCAAAATTATCCGTAATCGCAAAATTATTTATGATAGTAAAGTTAGCGGGAATCTGAAAATTTTTTAAATTTTGAAATAATGAATTAGACTGTTTATAAAACAAAAATTAAAAAATGCATGTCTAGACAATTCAAAATACAGTACATGCATTTTTTAGAAATTTTATTATTTTAATTATTTCATTTTTTTATATGTAATTAAAAAATTGTCTTAAGTCTGCTACAATTACACTCATAAATTATATGATACTGAACTTAGTTGACATCTAATAATTTTTGGATTTTTTTAAAACCGATAAATTATAAAAAAAAAATATTTTTAAAAAATTGCACCTATAGTTTTTTAAATTTTCTACATATGCATATTTTTATATTTTGTTTTCTTAGTAATTAATTAGTCGAAAAAAAAATCGAAAATTGTTAATTCTGCTAACTTCAGGATCATTAAATTATTTATAAAAAATTTTAGCTGTCCAGGATTTGTTTTTTTTTTTTTAATTTTTTACATTTTTTTAGTATATAAATTAATGAAATCTCTGTGCAAATTTTTGATAAAGGATTTTTTGAGGCTACTCCATTTTGCCAAAAAAAATTTATCGTATTTAAGATAAAAAAAAGTAAATAAAATTTTACTTACAAACATATTTTCAAGTGAGTGTTTAGCTAACCAGCAATTCAGAAACACTGGTATAAATAGATTTCGCATTGGCGGATAGAGTATCTGCAAAATAAAAGTTTAATAATTAAAGTGGCCATTTCACTACAGGAAACTTCAATGACATTAACCATATATATGAATATATTTCATAAAATGAAATTGTTTTACGCTATATCATATTCGTATTATAAATCCATGTAATATATATCGCTAAATGCAGTAAAGTACCCTTGTGGTAATTAATCGTCAGATAAACTCGATCGATTTTATTGATGCATTATATTTGCCAACACAAAAGCAAGTGAGATAATATTTAATACACGCCTGATGTACCTCATCAAATAAATATACCAATTTCCAGGTATCAAAAAAATATTAATAGTTAATTGAATAACAATGTTAATTTTAAAAATTTAAATATCATTTCAAGTAGTAAAGTATTCACGTGGAATCATTTAACTAGTCCGGTGATTCGTTATTAATTCAATTTATTCAAAAAACAAATTTATTCATTTATATATTTTTTTTTTTATATTATTTGCATCCTATGATTGGCGTATTTTTTTTTTTATGCTTAACAAGCCTTATTTTTTATGTAAATACGATACACGAGTTGTTAAGGATAAAAAGGATTTTGATATCTCAAAAGACAATTTAACAAAACGAGAGTACAAGGATACTTTTTTTTTCTTTTTATTTTAGTTTGCTATTTGTTGAAATGTGCTGTGCACTGAACAAACGATTATTACTTTACGTAAATATATATGTATGTATGTGTGTGTGTGTGTGTACTTGTGCTTATATAAGTATAAAGGTATCCACTGATAGTTTTACACCGTTTTTGAACCAAATGACACGAGCAGTTAAACGTTTCCTTCTTTAAAGCCTGATTTTTTCCACATCAAACGCATGTGAAAATTACCTGTCAGTATCATAATCAATAAAAAAAAAACCGCTGAATATGTATTCATTTTTTTTTTTTTTTTTTATGGCTACAAAATCATTAATTTTAAATTTTACCATCGAAAATATATATAGCTTTGAAAAAAATTGAAAATTTGATTTTTAGTAAAATTTTATTCGGAACATAAATTGCTGTATATAATTTATAGATATATCTGAGTTTATATATTTTTTAAAGAAAAAAATTTTTTATAACAGCGTAATAGTCGCAGTGAAAATTTAAAATGCGTTAGCAATTTTTCTGGGCACTTGGAAAATTGAAAATCAATGAAAAAGTCGCGGCTTTTTTTTTTAAATAAAAAAAAAAAAAAAGTTGCCTGGTAGTTATTTTTTTGAAAAAAATTTTTATGAATAAAAAAAAGTTTGCAATAAAAATATCGACTTGTACTCAGACAAATTAATCTTTTTTAAATTGACGTTAAAACTGATCTCAAAATAATCATTAAATTAAAATCCGAATCGGAGTGAACGCGGATTTGAATAAAATCTAGACCAGTCCAAAATCACTCTGCTGAAGAGACAAACTCCCTAATCACTTTATATGCGGAGTAAATTTTTTAAAAAACTCCAAAACGGCGATTTAAATTCGAATTTTCTCCGTCGGAGTTTAAAAAAAATCACTTCGCATTGGAGTAAATAAGGAGTTCGTCTTTTCAAAGGAGTGATTTCGAGGTGGTCTGGATTTTATTTAAATCCACATTCACTCCGATTCAGTTTCATATTAAAATAAACTCCCCTTCGGAGTTAATTTCACTCCGAGGGGATTAACAAAATAAACATCCAGTCCGCATTCACCCCGGATTTAATCCGCGTTCACTCCCAAAATTTTTTAGTGTAAGATGGTATTAATTAATGAATATTTACATGTAAACATAACGTATATATATATGAAATATAATTTAATTAACAGAGTTTCAGTTGCAGTTAGTTATGTCACGGATAATAGACTTAAGCTAATTAAATTCCCATGATAATATAATGACTGAATTTAACGTCATTATGGGAGCTGTGAGTTAGGTTGCAGTTGTTTAATCCTGACAAGATAAGAAGTATGTGTTGGTGCATCATATATATATCATACATGCTATAATCGTGTTTGTATACATCACTAATCACGATCACGATCGCTAAAACGATTAAATTATCCGTCATGTTATTTCCAAAATTTAATTTTAAAAATTTGTAATTTATTTTTATTTTTTTGAACCGTGAATTTTTTGATGACAAATTAACCATATTAATTTAACTATTCGATAGTAGTGTGACGCAATGTCAATGACAGTAAAGAGGAATGGGGAAAAGGTGGAGGGGGAGGTTGAGGGAGAGGATGGCGTAAAGTACTTGAGACATCCTGGCGCCAAGTGTCCTCGATAGTCAACATCTACTGGTACTTAAGACACCAGTGCAAAGATATCAGTTTGCATTGACATTTTCTGTCACTATAACTAACTGCATCACACTTCCATACCTCTACTAGAGTACATATTTACTTTTGAATGACGTTAATTCTATTCAAATACTATAAATAGCTTGGGTTTTTTTTTTTTTATTTTTCAAAGTTTGAAATTTAGATAAGTTGTAGGTAACTCACCGTTATTGTAAATGGTATCGTGTTGACGAGCTCCAATATGAAGTGGAATGATAGTAATTGCTGCCACACATTTCCCTATGAACGTTAGAAAGACAGCTCAACTTACCCAGATATTTTACTTAACAATCTAATTATGAGGTTGCTATTTTTTTTAAGCAAATGCTATATATAGGGTAGAGATACCGACTTTTGGACCACTTCTGGGCCAGTTTTGGACACTTTGTTAATTAAAATAAAGTATTACCTGTCCAAAAATAGAGAAGCGGCCAAAAATGGTGGCTCTATCCTATGAGATTGTGCTCAAAATTATTTAGTGTGCATTTGAAAAAAAAATTTTGAGGTATTCAGTCCTTATTTAAAATTTTGACAATCGGTTTTTTGAGAATTTTGTAATATTTGACAATAAAATTTTGAAATAAATATTTTTGGCAAAGAAATTTTGTTATTATGTAAAAAAATTAAAAGATCATTTTTTTGGAAAATTTAGTGGCTTGTAAAAAAAAAGCAATTGGAAAAATTGATGAATTTAAAATTTTGAGCTTAAGGTTTTGTTTCAAATTTATATTAAAAAAATAATTAAAATGTTTTCTGATAATGTTATAAATTCTAAGAGAAATATTTGAAATTTTAAATAAAGGCCGATATGAGATAATTTTTTATTTTGTGAGCTGAATTATTTTGAACAGTGAGCGCGAAAAAAAGCGGTGGGAAATGACAGTAAAAATATATATAAATATAATGCGTATTATTCAAGCCTTTTAGGATCATTATTATATTAACGATAAAGCAGCATAAATTGAAACCCATGACAACTCTCTAGGATTGAATCTGTGGAATCTGCGATTCGTAGTGAAATTTTGGTGATCTAATTAGTGAGTAGAGCCGCTACTAAAATTGAATGTTAAGTCAATTACTTTCGGTGCCTTTGTCAGAATCATTTTTTATTATAATCTATTTTGTTGTCATTTATCGATTTGTCATTGAGTAACTTGTAATTTTGTCTATATTTCAGTTAAACCTAGTGGCCAAAAATCGGTAATTCAATTTTAGAGAGTACGTTATTATTTTAAATTACTCAATACCATCAGAAATTACACGGAAGTTTGTCTAGAAAAATTTATGGAAATTTTTTTATAAAAATCAAGGAGTCAAAATTATGAATTTCCAATTAATTAGAAAAGGGGGCAAAATGGTCTCTCTTAAATTTTGGATGCCGCGAAATATTTTGGGCCAAAATATTAAGATGAAATAAAATAATAGCCGAATTTTAGTAGATTTTTAAGAGGGCCCATTTTGCCCCAAATTTAAAGATTTGAAATTTTCAACAGTCGCAGCGTATTGAGACCAAAAAAATAATAAAGGGCTAGAAAGAAGTAAATGAAGATGTAAAAATTATGAATTACTCAATTAATTAGGAAGAGGGGGCAAAATGGGCCCCTAAAATTTTAGATGCCGAGAAATATTTGGTGGCAAATTATTAAGATGAAATAAAATAATAACCGAATTTTAGTAGATTTCTTAGAGGGTTCATTTTACCCCAAATTTAAAGATTTTTAATTTTCGACGCAGCTTATTGAGACCAAAAACATGGTAAGGGGCTAGAAAGAAGTAAAACAAGTGGAAACAACTGAGGATATTTCTTTTTTTTAAGGGGTAAATCCCCCCCCCCTCCCCTGTCCCTATGTTGAAAATTGTTATTTTTCAAATCTCATTACAAGTTACAATTTAAACTAAGGCTTGAATTATACACTTTTTTAGCAGAGTGATGATGATTATTATTATTATTGATAAAATATTTAAATTAAAATTTGAATAATGCAATTATGAAAAAAAATTTTCCTCTTTGATTCTGCAATTTCAGACAAATAATTTTTTTATAGTGAGCTTAAAAAAAGTAAAGAATGACTTATTAAATTTATTACAATAGTTTTTTATAATAAAGTTAATAGAGATAAAAAATAAAAGAATTATTTGAATAGATAAGGAGTAAATCGATAAAAGGTGATAACGAATCCTATTACAATTGAAGTTAACAAAAGAATGGAATATTGTCAATTTGTAAGGCGCAGTTTTGTTAGTCTCTTTTTTTTTGTTTTATTTTATATTTATGAGAAAAATAATAAAGAAAAAGTAGTTTTTTTCCGTATCAGTGGATAGTGAAGTTGTATAAAGATGAAATAATAATAATAATAATAATAATAATAATAATAATAAAATAAAAAAAAATGAAGCAGGAGATATTGTCGGGCGAAATAAAAAATAAGAAGAGAAAAAAGGTAAAGTAGAGGAAGAAGAAAAAGAAGAAGAATGAGGAGAGAAATCAGACAAAGGGGAATAACGAAAACGAACTCAATGTCCGTGTGAAGGATTCCAGATGATACCAAGAGGAAAAGAAACTGCAACATGCAACTTTCAACAACAGCCAACACCTGTATTGCGATATCCGATGTGCTCAGATCGCGTGAAAATATATAAAGATATTTACTACCTTCATATAAATATTTTGCTTCTATATATTATTTTCTGCAAGTTAGATTTTAAAATTGCAATTTTGACCGCGACATTTCAATCTAGTTTTATATTTATCATACCAGCATTTGCCATAAACTAAAAACTAAAATATATATATACATATATATGTTTGCTCACCAATCCATGAAAACATGGCAAAGAGACCTCAGAAAAATCGACGTATTCATTACTTTGATACAGAAGTTTAAAAAATTTTCATAAAAACCCACCGCGAAAATGGACCGGAAATAAAAAAAAAATTAAGATGTCTAAAAAAAGTAAAACCAGGAAACATGATATATCTTTGTGAGATGTATTTATCATTTTTCTAACGTATGTGTAAATATATATTTATCAGATCATAAAGAACAAGAAAATAGAGGTGAAGAGCACGAGAAACTCGGAAATCCAAAAGTGCTTGCTCTGTAGCAATAAAATATAATTTATATATTGCAAGACACGAACAATAAATACTTGATCCAATAAATACCGGCTCTGAAAAATAGACAGGTAAAAGAGGATTAATGTCGAGTAAGTAACATCTGAGATTGTATATCCTCAGTGCCACTACACATTTTCCTTTTATGTGAACTATTATATTTTGTCTGTATGAGCGAGGGCTGAGTAAAATGGAGAGCCCAAAAAAATTTAAAAATTCGATACTTGGAATATTTTAAAAAATTTAATTTTTCCCGAAAATAGAAGGATTTTAATAGCACTGGTATTTTTTTTTTATTTAAATGTAGATAAAAATAAAAAAATTTGAAGAATTCAGGATTAAAAAGGCGAATTTTTTCCTCAGAATCCCGATTCGGTCCGAGCCTCCCGCATGGATGTATATAAAGATATATAATAACTAGCATAGTTGGAAGTCCGAGCTCACAAGTCCAGAGCAACATATCAAGAGAACGTCAGGCATCACCATTCCAGTTTGTTTCAGTAGCATCACGCTTCAGGAAATAAACAGCCGCAAACTTCTCTCTGGTCTCTGTTTTACTCGAGTCTAGTCTAGTCTCCAGTCTCCGAACTCGAGACTCCAGACTCTAGACAATTATACATTCTGGTATACAAAGCTGTGAATTTGAAGATAGTAAATCAGTGGTAGTTTGAAATCTTAAAGGAATTATATGCTCAATGGTTGTGAAATTTCGCAAACGTTTGCTCACTGAGGTATGCAGTATAACTAATACCAGCAAAAACAATGAGATATTAAAGGCCAAATTGTCTTCAAGAGTATGGGAATGTTACTTAAATTTAGTGGATCTATATATATATATATGTATATATGTTAAGAAAGAGAGAGAAATGCAAAGTAAAGAGGGTTTGCGTAAATGCAATTTCAGTACCGCGGCAGCATAAAGGTGCCGACGTGGTTGAAAAGGGTAAGATCGGCTAGGTCGTCTTGAAAACCTAAGAACCTAGAACCAATCCTGTTACTCGGCATCCACCTAAGCCCAACCAACGTTTTACCGTATAAGGAAACAGGCTTTTTGCAAGCAGTGGCGGCTATGGTACTGCTGCTGCTGCTACTTTTAACCCTCTTGCATGCTCAATATTTTTTTTATTTTTAATATTTTTTCTCGCTGATGGTACTGAAGCACGGGCTTTATAGGTTCCCAAGGGTACTGCACACTTGTACGTCTCTTTAACCTTTTACTTGTGAACTTTTCTGACTTTTCTGGTGTGCATCCTTTCATACGAGCTACGATATGAAAACTACAACGAACAAGACGATGATGATGATGATGTAGATCCAGTGGTAGCGCTGATGGTTCTGAAGGTTGAGGTGGAGCTGGATCTGGATATAGAAGTGGAAGTGGTAGAGAGCAAAAGACGATTTTACCGAGACGAGTTATCGTTCTATCGCTTGTACGTGCAGGATTCCACTTGAATTACCGATGGCTTTTCAACAGCTTGGGATATCGTGTAAAAGCAATCTCATCATAGTGGGTACGGCCATCACCGCTACCACCACAACTCTGTATAAAATCCGAGACTTTTTTAATAGCCGTGCAGTGTCGATAGCGATGATGGGTTGATACTTTATTCTTGTGATTTTTATATATATAATGCGAGATTCAGAACAACAGACAACGGGGTATTGTTATTGATGGCTGACTGAAGATATTGATCTTAAAAAATTTTTTCAATTTTTTTTCTTAGGCTTTCAATGAGTAAATTCATTCGCGCTAATTTTTTCACATTAAAAATTCATATTTGGATAAATATTTTGCGGAAAAATTTTTTACGAGAAAATGGTCACGATATTCGAGTGATTGATAGAATTCCGCGTAAAATGAGTACCCACAATGATATATTGCGACAACTAATTTTTTTGGCCAATAATAATGACAATTTTGAACATTATGTTTTTTTGAAAAGCGAATATATCGATGTGGGTACTCTAACGAGAGGAAATTTAATGAGGAATTAAAGTGCACTAATGAGTTTGTGTTTCATTTAAAAAAGTTTATAAATTGATACAGATTTCGTTAGAACGAAGCAATTTATTTCTGAAATAACGTAAACAAAAGCTATTTACTTATATTAATCGAGTTTGGGCGACAATAAAGTTTTTATGGTGCAAAAGCATCTCACAGGAAATGCACATTCACTAATGATCGTCATCTAGATTGAGATTGAAGCACTTCCCGACGGGACGTCCTAGAAAATAAACCGAAGCCACTTAGTCCTCGTGTGTAATACACACGCCCTACCATCAATTCTCGACAACAAGGAATTCCGAGCGTATACTTTAAGCTCAACTCGGTCTGTTTCGCAGCTCAATGTGTCTCATGAGTGGCTGCCGAGTGGAATAGCAAGTAAGCTAGTAAGTGTGGAAGATAAAAAAGAGAATCTAAAAAAAGTAAATCAGAAATAAAAAAACCGGATAAAAAATATAGAAAAGCAAGATAAGGTATTTTCCTTTGAAGACAGCTGTTTAGATAGGACTTTTTATCCTTCAAAGCTTTTTTTTTTTACAATCGGGGCAAAAAAGGTTGCGTACGATTTATCAAAAAACATTATAAAACTAAAACAAATTCTCTTTCAAACAACTTACAGTCAATGTAAACACCTGGAATATATTTTATCTACGATTTATCATTTTTAACCTTCTGTATGACGACTCATATTTACTACTTTTGATTTTTATTTACTATGCTAATTATGTTTACACATGATTAAATTTTTTTATTTCGAAATTCAAACATGGAATCAACTGATTTAAATAAAAATTTTTTATTTTTACGGCGCGAATAATTTCATTTTTTGAAATTTTCAAATAATTGAATTTCATTATTACAAAAACTTTTCAAACTTTTGTGACAAAATTTAATGTACTATCACCGGCAAAAAACATCTGATAAAAGTATTAGATTAGTAAACTTTTAAAATCTTAAATTCTTTAGTGTTTCACTTTACTTTGGTCTACCCTATAATTAATTTCCCTTATGAACATGATTCAATTAAACTGTTTGAATAGAGTGCTTTCAAAATACACTTTTAAATTACTTAGTGTTTTTTTATCAATCTTCGACCCTTTGTAAAGTATTGATATATTGAATGATAAAGTTTTTGGTTTTCAAACTCCTTATGACAAATAATTACTGTCAATAATTTTATAAAAGAGTCAATTTGTTCAAATTTATATTTTTGAGACGAGTCAAAATTATTTTTCGAATAAAAAAATAAAATTAAAAATAATTGACAGTAAATTACATGCATTGAAACCACTCATTTATTATAATTAATTATTTTTTCAAATTTATATTATTCCAAACTATTGGAAAAAGTTATTTTTTGCCCGGAAAAAAATAGTCAGTACCAACTACCGATTGCTTCGGTATTGGCTGCTGAAATAATCGGTAGCAGCTACCGAAAAAAAAATCCGTGACAGCTACGGAAATAATTGGTAGCAGCTACCAAAAAAAAATCCGTAACAGCTACCGACATAATTGGTAACAGCTACTGAAATAATAGGTAGCAGCTACTGAAAAAAAAATCAGTGGTAGCTACCGAAATAATTGGTAGCAGCTACCGAAAAAAAATTAGTAGCAGCTACCGATTAATTTTTTCCGTGCATAAAAATAAATTTTGACTAAAAAAATTTTTTTTCTGTAGATTTAAAAAAAATTGAATAACTGATCAGATAAATTGAAAACAAAAACTCTTAAAGAAATATCACATAAATAGTAAATGAATTATTTCTCCCAAGTTTCCATTTCGAAACGAACTATCTTACTTGCATATTATAGCGGCAATTAAATTTAATTTCTCGAGTTTGTGCATTCATTTTAACGACTGTAAGCTTGCCGGGTATAATACAAGTCCTGTATACCTACAAGCCCTATATATATGTAAAATATATATACATATACAAAGCAAAGATGATTTAGTTTGTAAGTGATTAAAATTTTTAACGCTCGTAAAGTTTCGTCATCCCGAATTTCACGATCCGTACACTATATACGATCAAAATATCAAAGTACAGACAAGTTGGCTCCATAGTGCACCAAATCCTGCTTATCGTACCTTCATATATATATTTATGTACCTGCACTACTGGTACGAGAGATGAACTATCATCGATAATTTAAAGTTTTGGTCTATGGAAACTTTAGTGAAATAGTCCAGTCTACGGCCATATATATTTGGATATATGTATATATGCATATATGTATATATGAATATATGTATAGGTGTACGCATGTATATATGTATTTTGTGCTTTAAACGTAAACAGAATCCATCTGCGATGAAAATTTGTAATATCTAATAAAGCAGGCAAAATCTCGAGCGAAGTGGGTTCGAGTTAAAATGTTTATGGAAGCGTGAAACTTTGGATTAATATTCGTAGTTTATTAACATTACATATCCATATATAAATATATATACATATATAACTTGTGTAAATACGCTGTATATTATTACACTAAACGAGTTTGTAATTATGATTAGTAACTGAAATTGCAGATTCATTTTGAGGAATATTTAATTTTTTGAACTTTCTGGCGACTAGAAAGTTTTTGTAACGGGATAAATTTATAATTTATATGAGCTAAGCTTAAAATGGGGCAACGTGCGGTGAAAATGTGGTGAAAAATAAAATGAGATGACAATAAAGTAACATACCTTGTATCCGAGATAAGCGAGTAATAGCGCTTCGGTCAGTGATACGATTGCCAAAATCACCTGAACGACCCACAATTCTAAAGGGCGTCTCACCCACAAAATAGCGTCCCAGTTGATGGTAGGGTGCTCCTGAAATGCTTCCTCTGTGAGCATTTGTGACGCCAGAATGTCCGACTTGTTTCCTGCTTCACAACCGTAACTGTCCGCACACAAAATTTAAGGTTTTTTTTAATCAAAAATAAAATAGTTCAATTTTAGCCAGAAAAAGAAATTTCTTTTATTTTGTTCACACAAAAATGTTTCAAATTCGTCCGTTCATTTTGAAGTCATATTTTTTACCAAAAATGTAATGCTGACTTCAGACGTGATATTAAAATTCTATAAATTATTGCGGGAAATTTTGAATATTTAAAAAAGACCGGAATATGCGGATGCGAAATCAGCGGACAGCAGGAAAATAAAAATTGAATTGAAATTCTGGACATTATTATCAAAGTTTATACACTTTGATTGGTATGGAACTTATTGATAAGAATGCCCTCTTAATATTTGTGTGCTTCTTTTATCATTTTAGTCAATTATATGAGCTGCAAATACGATTTAATGCGCGAAAATAAGCGAAAAAATTTCAACCAATAATAAAAATGTTGAAGGTGCGCAATTTTTTGGAAAATGCATAGAAATTTTGAAATAATTTAATTATCAACAATCATTCTAACGGACTTCGACACAACCAAGGTAAGTTGGACCCCCTTACGTATATTAAGACTTTATTTTTAATTTAGAATTCTGAACCGTCTGTCGGTTACGTGAATAAAAAAAATGACATCTGTTTTAAATGGATAATTTTATTAACAGGGTAAAGTTATCCAGGTTAAGTATATGTCTAAAATTTTTTTTATTTTAAAAAGTAAAATAAAATTATTTTCAATGCCCGAAGGTTAAAAATGTTATCACAGTAATTGGGTGTACTTACCATGCTGCAAAAGTAGGAACATTATCCGTAACAACTCTGAATATATATAGAAAACATGTTAGCAGCTTGAAGAAAAGATTTGCTACTCGTATCCTCAGACCTTAGAAAAAAGAAAAGTTTTTACTTAAAATAATTAAAATCTCAATTTTATAATCCCCTCATTAATTTCGATGGCATAATTTTGCTGAATTACCTCATTAATTGCGATAGGATAAGCTATTATAATACGGCATTGAGTTTCGCTACATATAAATGTATGGCATTAGAGTTAATTAATTGCAACGTGTGTTTAGAGCACGCGGAACTTGATTGAAAAGGTATTGGTGGACCACACAAAGGAACTTTGGTACAGAAATTCATAACTAAACACATCGCATCCACCATCACCACCTTCACCTCTACCTGCTCCTCATTGACCTCTCGTATATTCGCGTAAAGGTTATATTCTATATACTGTTTCGTCACATGGCCTTTGGGGGAAACTCTGCGCATTCTACCATGTCACTGTATCGGACATCAAAAGATTTATTCGGTTCCATTTTTTTTATCTCCCCAAAAGGACTAAATAATACAAACAGTACCGCTACTTTTGACAGTCTTTGAACAGGCGCAGGCATGGCCGCGAATATATTTCGAGATATAGATATTGTATAGTTTGAGAAGATAACACTGGTTAAATTGGCGAAATAGCTTCGGTGGCGATGGTAGTTATCTCAGTGATTGGAACGCCTGCATTCAATCATTCGACGCCGGATTTTTACTGATATTAAATTTATCGTATGCTACCGGGTGATAAACTACTGGATAATTGTAAAATATCATGGATCATAGCTAATAACAATCACTTTTTCTCTTATCTATAGTTTACTTTTTTACAGCATATATGACAAATGGGCATACGTTTGTTTTTGAGCCGGCTGTGATAGTAAATGAATGACTATTCATACTTTTGTTATCTTTTAATATTGATAATATATAAAATACAATTAGATATTTTGAAATTTTGGGTAGAATAGCATACTGAGAGGAATAATAACTTTTGGAAATATTTTATTTTATTTTTACGAGAGATTCTGCCATTGGAAATTGTCAATTTGATATATTTTTGGTGAAAAAATTTGAGACTTTCATTGAAAATCATTCTATTAAATGAGAAAATTTGAGTTTTTTTTGTGGAATCAAATATTTTCGTAATGAATATTTTGAAATTGTAATTTAACTGAAAATTAAGTGTCATTTAGACAAAATAATTATTTCTGATTTTCAATGAGATAAAAAAAATGATGTGATTTTAAAATTCACTGGGATTTTCTAAAGTTCGACATTATAAAAAATTTTCTATCGAAAATCGATCAAAAGACTATAGAGAATACTTAAAGGTTCTTAAACTCGTGCTTTGAATTTACGTAAGATAATTAGGTCATGAGTTATCGGTTTTCAAAGTCAAAACTTTCTTTTTCTATGATTGTCGATAACTTTTAAAAAAATCTTCAAACTTCTAAACTCTCGTACTCGGAATAAGAGATTTAACTTATGACTTTGAACTGGAGTTATTTCAATCTACAAAATTTTTGAAATTCAAAAACTTTAGTTATTCAATTTTTCACCTAAGATTTTATTATCTCTCACCAACGGAATGCATACAAAATTTTAAACTCAGACACCATTAAAATTTTCAAATTTCCCGCATTTTTTCAGCCATGGAAAAATTTACTATCGAAATTTATTTGGTCTAATTTGAATATCGACTTACTTGAACGTTGATTTTTTATAAAGTACAGCTGAAGACGTTCCTTGAATGTGTTTTCGTTCACGTAATATTCAACGCGTACTCTGTAATAAAAAAAAACCAAATTATCAGCATGAAATATTTTCCAAAAATTCCTTACCAAATATTTCAATAAAAAAATTCGAGTAAAGTTTCAATCAGAAAAAATTTCCAGACAATATTCGAATAATATTTCAGTCAAAAAAAAAAAATTTATCACCAAAAATGTATGAAAAACGTATGAATAGATTTATAAATCCAAAAAGATTTGTAAATAAATAAAAAAATTTTTTAATTGACTCAATAGAATAATAATATTAAAGTATAGCGTACAAAGAAGTGCAATTTAAAATATCGTTGCATAAATGCATACATATAAGTATTAATAGAAATGCAAACACGTCGGAATTATGTTTGCTAGAAATAGCTTGTTGTAACGTGACAACAAAGCCTATATGCTCTTTGTCTACAGGCTCCATAATACGCGTTCCTTATATATACCTTCATATATTACATGCACATACATATATATATAATACTGATTGGTCGACACCTGGTTCTTTGACCTGACCTGGCACGAATCTTGGCGTAACTATCGCCGCAAGGTAAAAACCCGTAAAGCCTTTAGCCTCCGACTCACTTGCGCTCAAGTTTGCACCAGTTTTTGATTGATTAAAAAAAACCCCTGATTTTCTTTCTTCCCACTCTTTTCTTTTCTTCATTTTCTTCATTCTTCTGCCCGTCAAACCTAACTAACCTTGAGCTGAGACGAGGAAAGACGAAAAAGCTGGAGGTAAAATCACATGTGAAAAAATTTTCCACAGAATTTTCCATAAAAAAGTTGGGGCTACATCGCAGATTCTTACATTGTAATGTAATATAACAGCAGTATATTACTTGAGCTGAAACTGACACTGAAACTTGATAATTTTAGCGGCAGCCCAATAATAAAAAAACATGGTCCGATACAGAGCCATTATTTTGTTTCTTCTTTTTTTTTTTGATGGAGGAAGCGGACTGCGAGATGGCCATCGAAGCGCGTAGGATTGAAGGCACTACACGGAAATTGAAATATCCAATCTTGATCCGGTGTTCCATGTCAGTGAGCATAAAAGTTGGCTTCGATGATGCGAGTCAATGCGAGATAACGTGTATATTTAACAAGATACTCTGTACTGTGTACTGTGTATACTGTAGTGCACAGTGAATTCTTGATTCTGTGTATGTCCGTTGGTACACAGGAACATAAAAGTGTTCTCACGTAAATTAATGTTTAAATAATACTGCCCGTTCAGTGTCACTCATACCTCGATGTCGCCAGTCCACTCATCCATAAATACGGCTATTTCTTTTTTAACGACACCATAAAGTGTTGCTTTGTTATATTGCGAGTAAATGTTTTTTCAACCAATGCTATTCCGAATTCAATCCCGGATACGTTTTTACAATCTCTGGATTATTCAATTCCTTTTTATTTTTTATTTTAAATATCCATACAATTAGTGACTAAATTTCATTTTTTTACTAAATGAGGACCGATAATTTTTTTTACAATTAAAATTTAAAATTTGTCTGGTTTAATTTTTATAAAAATATGAAAATTTTTTTAATGATAATTGAATTTCCATCTTAGTTTTTTTTTTTTTTTTTTTTTTTACTGAACAGAAAGATTCATTTCGAGATCAAAAAAGTGAATTCTTTCTTAATGCTCTCATTTAATCCGGCCCTCGACTAATTAATTATCTAATTTAAATAATTAAGTAATTAGATAGTGATTAAAAAAAAAATATGAACTCGAAAGTCTTAGTCTCGAAAAAGCAACGACTCTTTAAACAATTTTTCGATAATAAAAAAAAAGTTTGTAATAAAAATAACAGGGAAGCGTCTGGGATTAACGATTGATTTTTCAATGTTAAAATTTTCTCGGTGGTCTTTGGCGCGTAAAATGGGTAGAATCGGTTTCCGTTTGACGTCGCATCCCCCAAGTATACGAGAACCTTGTATACCTGACAGGGTTTTCTGGTGGGAGTGGTAGTAGTACGACACAACGTTTGCCCCGACGTTCGATAACCAGCCTCGTGAATACTCTAAAGTTGACTCGTACTCAGTTCCGAACACCGGTTCGACCAATTTCCAGCTTCAACGCTCCAGGGATCCACGACACTAGACGCTAAAATGTACAAGACTCCGTTTAAATTGAGCGTTAAATAAAAATAAATAAATCAATTTAAGTTTAAATTAAATATCGAATAGTTTTGATTAGGGTAATTGGAATGGAATCAGATGAGGATATTAGATTTAACCGATAACTTTGTATTCATGTAAAGATTTAAATTGCCAACTGGAGAGTCAAACCCACAGTATAACCAATTGAGTACGAGTAAAATCGAGGAAAGTAGAGGTAACTTTAAGATTAGCTGAGGGAGGAAGAAAAGTAAGTAAGTAAGTCGTAGTCACTCGAGCGTAGAACAACGTACTCGAATGCTCTTGACCCGTTCCTATTCCTACTTTTACAAATCGAGTATTTCTGCCTCTTCCTTCATCCCTCTGTCTCTTTACCACCTCTTTATCAACTCAACTCAACTTAACCTCTAACTCTAGCTCTAGCTTTAACTCCAGCTCTACTTTATACCTCAACCTCTACCTCTGCCTCTACCTCTACCTCTGGCTTCTTCAACTCTTACTCTTTATATATATCAGTGCATTGTCAGTGTCTGTCAATATACAAGTTGCTCGCAAAAGGTTAGATGACGTCCCAGTTGTTAAGTGGGATCGGTAATTCGCAATAAACTTTATCTTTAACTCTCTTTCTCTATCGAAACGTCTTTATACTGACGCATCAAGTGTATAGCTACCGACTAGATCACAGACATATACATTTATATATATATATATATATATATATTTAGGTGTCTTTGATAGTCGTTGAATCTTACAAGTGTGTTAAAGGCACACGTTGGTGTTGGAGAGAAATTCAATTAGTTCAATGCTATAGTAGGTATGCTCTAACGAATCAATTCGGGTTGCAATGTTCCTCGATGCTGCTTCTATTGGTAATTGAGCTACTCGTGAAATGTCAACCTATTTCTATATCGCTATATAGGTTGAAAATTATTTTCTTCATTTTTTCCAATTGTTAGTTTCGGCCAAAATGATCTTAATTATTGTCGAAATGAAGAGTGAAAATTATGTGGAGGTTAAATTTTGAAAATTTTGAACATCATAAATATGATTATTTTTAATTTTGATGGAAAATATTCAGTAATAAATTTACGCGGTGGAAATATAAGAAAATTTTCAAATAATCAAAAGTAGCTGTCTCTGATCTGTGAATATTGAACTCAAAAATATATTCTCTCGTTTTGTTTGTTATAGTAAAACTTTTCCATCAAAATTATTAATTTAATCTTCTCATAATCAAAAATTCATTGAAACATGGAAATTTACTAGAGAACTCTCTAAAAATGAATCAGTGAAATTCACTTGAAATCAGTGAATATTCACTGGGAACCAGTTATAAGTATACCACTGGTTGAATTAGTGGTATACTTATAGCTGTAAAAATAGTGACTATTCACTGATTCGCGAGAATTTTACTAATTCATTTTTAAAGAGATTGAAAACAAAAATTTGAAAATTCAAATTTTAAATATTCTTATTTTCGGCTCATTTTTGTCCGACTATTCTATGAATGGGCTTGTAAAATTAAATCATAAAAGTAGTGATGGAAAATAAAAGATGTCTATTTTCTAAATGTGAAATTTGAACGACCTCAAAATTTTCGACCCGACTTGAATTTTTTAAGGCAATGAAGAATTCAGGGGTGAGACTAAAGAATAAAAAATATATTGAGAGATGCAGATGGTCAATAAAAAGATGAATAAAATAAAAAAAAGTAAAATATTGAATTAGACTAGAAAAAATAATTAGAAACTTTTGCCGCAACGCGGTAAATTTAACTGGTGTAGTTATAGTCACGCACTGAGGTCTGTTTATATAAATATATACGTATGTTGATGTATTATGAACATGTTGATATATGCATGTATATGTAGAGATAGTAGAGAGAAAAGTAAAGGCTTTCACAGGTATTATCCTGCGGCGTTCCACTGCCAATTTACTCGGACAAACTTGTCACGCAAACTTGACGACATTCACGAGCGATTAGACTTGCCTCTAGCTCTATTTTACCCATTTATATTTTTTATTAAAAATACATGTCTAACTATTTTAATGTAATGGCTGTGGTGGCTGTAACTACAACGGCAACAACAAGTAGGATGTGATAGTTCAGGTGGATGCGGACATGGATGAGCCGGACGGATTGCGTGCATAACAATCTGAAGTTGCGTGACAATATTTCGTTGTCAGGTGAAACTGCGTCAGTTAATAAATTTAATTGAAACGGAAACTTTGTCGTGTCATATGTCTCTAATACTTATGATTGATATTTATACATATTTATGTACCAACTTTTAATATATTAAATGGATGATTTTTTAAAGCGATTATGGTTTTTTTAAATTTAATATTTATGACTAATTTATTATTTATTGTCATGTGGATAATTGTCCGACCTACTTCGATACTGTCAGCTTTTTTTTTCGAGTGAAACATTTGTAAATAATTAATAGTTTAAATTGTTATGCTGTTTTGATTTATTGATAAAAAATATTCTTGTAATTTTTTTTCCAGCTTATGTATAAAATTATTTTGGTCTATTTTTTTTTTTTTTTTCAATTAAATAGTAATTCAATTTATAGCTTTATTTTTTAAATTAATAAAAAAAATTCAGAGCCCGATTTAAAAACTTTTTTTTACATCAAATTTTTTTATTAATTTCATTAAATTAAAAACTCAAAAATCGGGAGTGATTTCAGTGATCTAGATTTTATTCAAGTCCACATTTACTCCGATTCGGAATTTGAATATTTAAAAAAAAATCCCCCTTCGGAGTAAATTTCTCTCTGCACTGTAAAAAATTTCGGTGTAAAAATGGACCCAGAGAACTTTACACAGCCGTGTAGTGTGAAATCGATGTAAAATTTTCTCGGTGTAAATTTTCCATCCATGTAATCTTAACACCGAGACATTTACACTACACCAGGTTCAAAAAATTTTTTACAATGAAGAGATTAATTAAATAAAATCCGCTCCGCAATCACTCTGGATTTAATTCGCATTCACTCCGCAAATTTAAAGAATTGAAGGACAGTGAAATAAAATAATACGGAAACAGAAATAACCAGTTTGCCCATAAAGTTATTCTATTCGAGGCGCCTTTTATCATCATTTTAAATTTAATTGTGCCACAGTAAGTGGTCATTCTATATCTCAAAAGCATATCTTTCTCAGCTCTTTCAGAGTTGAATGTACCCTTGGATACTATTATACTGCTGTGCATGCGAATGACAGGATTTATACACGAGTTATACTGCCGGAGTTTTAACAACTTATTCCATCAGCTCAATTGAATTTTCCTTAAATAAACTGTTTGTATTAATGTATATTAGATAATTAACTTTTATTTACAAGAAGAAGAAAGTAAATGTCGGAATGACAGCATAAAGTAACACAAATTGGTTGTTTTTGTTGAAGTAATCTAAAAGACAAATTCAGTAATTTTAAAAAAAATTTATATGCCTGAGTTTATTTTATTTAGTTTTATTTGTAAGTCTATTTGTATCGTAATGCGGACTGTGTAAGCAGTGGCTGTAGCGCCATTTTCTGGTGGCACTCAACCGTAATATTCCGGGTGGTCCTGGGTAATTTTAAAGAAAAGCCATACTGGAGAAGAAGAAGAAGAAGTGAAAGAAGAAGAAGAAAAAGACGATATAGAGTAGCTGTGTGACGGTAAAGAGACATTCCTGTAAACGCGTGTACGTGCAACGACGCGGTCGACACTTCCGGTGAGATCCGAGTGCCGTGTAATGCCGAGCAGACGTTATACTGTAGAAACATAAATCCCCAGAGCAGCGTATCCACGTCACGTTCGAGGACAAGCTCTGGTACAACCAGAGTGAAATGTAGTCCAACATATAAGAGCGGGATTTACGATTACGCCTTCGTCGATTGATGTCTTAATCATCTATTTATTATAATTTTTTTTTACTCATAACTATTACTCTTAAACTGTGCAGCCAATTGCTGGAAATTTATTTTTTTATTTTTGGGAGTAGAAGAAATCGTTCTTCAAAATTTCCTGACTCGTGATGACGAAAATTAATGATAAAAAAAAATGATTATGTAAATAGTGCATAAGATTTAGTCAAAATTTTTCAAATTAATTATTTTGACACTGGAAATTATTTTAGAAATTTTTTTTACATTTTCAAATTTTATAAAAAATGATTTTCTTTTTCAAGCCAACCCCATTTTGGCCAAAAATAGTTAAGTTTACGGATACTGAAAAAATAACCGCGTAATTGTTTTCCACAAATTTTCGGATTTTCCGCGTAATCTCACCTTCTGCTACATAAAAAAATATCCGTAGCTTTTTACAGATAAGTAAAATTTTTTTTTAGAGTAAGAAGTGAAATTGCCATAGGTTTAAGTCAAAGTTAACAGATAGAGTAATAAAAGTCATTGAAGATTGAAGATTGAAGATTGAAGACGAACAAAAGAGTCCAGTGTTCCAGGTTGCATTTATCTTAAAGATATGATTGCTCAAGAAAGCTTATTTCCCAGCGGTACTATACTTCGATTTGTCGTGGTTACACCTTCTCATACCCTCAACACTTTTACACGTTACTCATCATTCCACCATCTTAACTTTTATATATAGATATAGATATGTTTGAAAGAGTATACATAGAAATGAAATAAAGGATAAAAGTCACACAGCCCTCCCGAGAACTGCCTCGTTATTTGAGCAGACAAATGTCAAGAGTCCTCAAGTAGGTATTGCACGAGTGGTCATCTTCTTGTCTCTTCAATGGGTGAAATCAAACTTTTTTACACTTTCTTCCTTCTCGCTACACTTCCTTTCAATGATATGTTGAAAAAATTTTTCATTATTAAAAAAAAATGATAAAAGTTTTAATGAGTGAAAAAAAAAGCAATATTTAGATAAGCTTTATGGTAAAGTAAGAAATTTTTCGACATAATAATTTGCTCGTTCAGACATTGAGGGCTCTGTAGAAAGCTATTAAGACACAATTCAAAATCAAGATCAAAGGCTTTACTTAACTTGTGTTGGGTTGGGTTACTTTGCCGCTCATACTTGCGGTCTAACTTTAATATTATGTGAAAATTAAGAACCCCCATTTTGAGGGTTTATTTGACAAGCTCTCTTAAGTAAATAACTCGAGAGTAATTAACTTATATCTATTAAAATTGAATACCTTAATCTTAGCAATAATTAAAATTCATTATTCATTCCAGAAGGGTGGCCGAAATTCACATTTTTTGCCCATCTCTGGATCCTTTTTTGTACTCGTATATTTTAGAAATAACGAAAATTTTATATTGATCTTTAAATTTTTTTTCCTTTCTGCACGGAAAAAAATAATCGGTAGCAGCTACCGATTATTTTTCGGTAGCCGCTACCGATTATTTTTCGGTAGCCGCTACCGATTACTTCGGTTCAGTCACTTAAATAATCGCTAGCTGCTACTGATTAATTTTCAGTAATAGCTACCAATTTCAATCGGTAGCAGCTACCAAAAAATAATCGGTAGCAGCTAACAAAAAATAATTGGTAGCGGCTACCGATAATTTTTTTCCGTGTAGACAAAATGGTAAAAAAAATAAAAAAAAAAATAATTTATTCAACGAATACCAGGATTTAGATGTAAATTTATTTTAAAAATATGATTCTAAAGTAAAAGCGTGAAGAAAATTTTTTAAAAAATAACAATTATTTAATAAATTAAAGTCATATGTAATATAATTTTAAATTGTTGCGTTGAAAATATTGAGATGAAATTTTCGTTTGACAGATTGTGATAAAATGAAGGATTTACATGACTAAACAAATTGAAAAGGATAAATTAATCTGAGCATTAAGAGGTTAACCACAAAAGCTATTACTGGAATTAATCATAATCATAACAATAATGAATTTGAAAATCGACATATCCAATTAGATATAATCAGTGATATATGTACATATACATATATATAATCATTTTGAGTTTTCGCGACAACTGGCGTGGAGATTGTCAGTAGTCGGCTGTAGCTTAAAGATTAATTTGATCTCTCCATAGAATATAATGTCACGATGATCGTTTAATATAACCTTCAAAAGTATACGTTTCATAGTCGAGAACTAATCTCCTCTGGACCTTTTATAAAACCGTGACATTTAGTCAGTTCTCATTCTCTCCAGAGTCACCCCTCCACGTTCTCTACCTCGTCCACCCTTGCTCTCTGAGCTTAAACCCACTGCCAGTACCGCTCATTCCTATTCTACTGTATACTCATTCTCTTGCCAGGATTTTCTCTTCACGGCAATCACCCGAATCCAATCGTCAAGTCTTGGAGCTTCAATTTTAAAAGTTGAATAAATTTTTACCTTTTTTTTGTGTGTGAGCTCTTTATTTTATTTTTTTTTTCTTTATTTTTTCAGGTCCGACAGCAGGGCACAGGATCCGTACCGATTGCTACAGAGTAAACCATTCATCCTACTCTTTTACTTTTTATTTATCCCTCCCTCTCTTTAGAGCTTTACATGGAAATTGCTGAGCTGGAATATCAGTCATCCTAACTATACCCACTCTTTTCTATCACTCCTTTTTCATTCACACTTTTTAACAATTCGAAAAGTTGATTGCATTTTGATTTTTTTTCTTTTATTCATCACCAGATAACATTCAATGACATTTCGAATTAATTTTTATTCATACCATCAATTTTTCATTTTTTTTTAATTATACGAAATTAATTGTCTCAGATCAAACAAATAAATTTCCCTACGCTGAATTTCAGACCGATACAAAAAATTTGAAAAAAAAAATTCCGCGATGCATTTCGCGGCAGAAAATTTTTTTCAAACAAAAAATATTGAAACCCGGTCATAGATTTGTTTAGTATAAATAAAATGGAAGTATGACCGGTATTTAAAATCAAAACAATAAATTTTTCGAGTTTTCTATCATGTCCCATCTCCTATATATGAATATATTTATATATGTATTTAATTGAAGCGGTTAAAAAAAACAATCGACGTGTTCTACATCTGTCAATTGTGAATTCAAAAAATAATGAGTTCTACTTCAATGATTATTTGAAAATTCGAAAAAAAAAATTCGATTTTACGAAAGTAAGGGAAATATTTTATATTTTTTGGTTTTCCTTGTTTCTATAAGGACTTTATTTTTATTTTTAACTATTGAACCATCAGTTGTCTGTATCAGCAGTAGCAGTAACAGAAAAACTCGAAGCTTGTGCAATTTAACTTGAGTATGGAGCAGGTTCATTTGGTGTGTTCCAATCGGTGTTTCTAGCTATTCTCATTCGTCACTTTGATTGCAAGTGAAAATATACAGAGGAAAATAGTGAGTGCATGGGGCGAGGGCTCGAGATAAATAAAACATTGGAAATAATAAAAAAGGGGGGGGGGGGGTGAGAGGGAATCAGTCGTCGAATCGAACCGAGCTTTTGGCAGCTACTGTAGGACTGCGAGAGACTACTGTTACAATAGGGAGTAACGTAAGTTTAATGAGTTAATGCGTAATGAGTATCACGTTTTTGTGTGCACAGTAACACTGGTAATAGTCGATAACAAACAACCAGTCGTTTGATTGTCATGATTACTGAGGAAAACCAATTAAAGGATTTCAGTAATTCGGCCGTTCTTGTTACAGACCGAAAATTGATGGAAATAATGATGGATTAATTAATTAGTGGGGTTGTGATACTCTATAGCTGATACTTGATATACATAAATATATGTGTATGTATATAAAGTTATTATTGGTGGATCTGATGTTTGGTTTTGATTATTTCTGTTTTTAGAGAGTGCTTTATAAATGACAGTGATCGATGGGCAGGTGATGTTTTATGGAGATGACGTTGAATTTTTACTGTTTATGATGAAGATTAAAATTTTTATATTTATGTTTTGACAGGAGAAATTGAGAATTTATAAACTCTTATAAATTTACCTTGTTTTCATATTGAAAATAAATTTTTCATTGATTTTTTAATTCTATTCTACTGAAACAAATTTAGAACTTTTTTTTATAATTGATTAGGGTGCGATCGATAGTACGAAAAAATTTATCCTCCTGTCAAAAGTGCGATTAAATATTTTTTTTTTCTTAAATGAAAAATTTAGAAAATTTTTGGTCATCAAAACTTTTTAAATTTTGAAATAAAAATTTTGAAAAATTCTTCAAACTGTCAAAGTAAGCTACGATTTGAATCCATGAGAAAAAAAAATATATGTATCGATTTCGTCATTTTTCCCTCCCTTATTTAATGACTTCCTCATCAATAAATAATTAAATATTTGAATTATGATTAATGAATGTCCACAAATTTTTTCGAGTTAAATTATTGAATAAAGACTTACTCGAACAATTTAATCGTAAATTAATTAATAATTAATTTAAACACGAGGTAATTTGTGACAAGAAAATTTAATTAAACTTAATGAGAATTAATGAATATTTTTTAAATGAAAAGGTCTAAGAAAAATTTTATCAATTTTCTATTAAGAAAAAAAAAAAATATGTGTAATTCAATAAAAATGATTGATTATTAAGACGTCTATTTTACCCTAGTATTTAATTTTTTATTAATAGAATGAAGGAGCTGAATATTTAGTCATTTGATTGTCAGAAGTTGAAAGTTATCACGCTAATAATTGACAAGTGAGACAAATGAAGATGTTTATCTAGAACACCCTATTACAGATTTAGTATTTGAGCAAGAGCACGTGAGTGAGTGTGGGTGTGTGTTCGTCTGTTTGTCGGAGGTTTAAATGTATGTTTTGAAAGACTGGCAAGAGTACTGATAAGGCTGTTGAATGATTTTCCGGGAGCAGTGAATATTGGGTTTGCGTGTTGTCTAGCATATAACGAAAGGTATGTACTTATGCGATCGATTCGTTGGTGTCACAGTCTGAACATTGACGGAGTTTCGTCGGCTATAATTCACCTCAATACACTGCATGGATATTATTGTCCTGGACGTATTGATCCATTGAGGAAAATTATTATTACTATTTTTTTTTTTTAACTATTGTTTTTCTTTTAAACATTTCTATCATACATGCACTTGTACATTCGTATTCAGTGCTCACATATTTTTGTTGAATTTACTACCAGACATTTTAACTCTCACTATTATATTTTTTGTGTCTCTTGTCACGAATATGTCAAAAGAATTTTTTTTTTTTTTTAATTTACTCTTTTAAAAAATTTTAATTAAAACTCATTATCAACTTTTTTCTCAATAAAAAAAATAAAAATTTTTTGAATTTACATGAAAGATAAAAAATTTTATTTTTATCTCTTAAATAATTAAAATATCCAAGTTTTGATTTTTATCTTATTTTTTTTTATTTTGTATTTTTAAAAAAGTTATAAGTGTAAAAATTTTTTTTTACATGATAGTACTTTTTTTGTTTAGTTTTTTTAGTAACAACCCTTGAGAACCTCAGCAACTTTTTTTTACTCTCCATTCCCACTTGGACTTTTAGGAGTTCTGGCGGAACTACTTTACCATCTCGACCCCACTCTGAATCGAGCTTTTCTCGTTATCTGTATAAAAAAAGTCTCGTAACTAACGAACGACTGAGTGGAGAAGATGGGGGGAAAAGGGGAAGGATGGACGAATGAACGAATCCTTTTTGACATTAAGGCAATCGATGCAATTAGTTATCAAATTGGAAATTAATATATTCGAGAAGCGTGACTTGAGGATATATATAAATATATATCGAAGTGTAGTGTCGTGATCATTCGTCTCCTTTGCTCGGGTTATCCTTCTTACCCTCATCGCCCTTCACTCTACCCACTCAATTTCTCTTTCTTCACCCCAAGAGACTTTACTTGCCTCAACTTTAAATTCCATTGAATTATTTATTGATATATATCTCTCGACTGTCGTTCATTTGCGACCATTTAAAAGTCACTAACATTAAATGGCTTTGCTAAATTATTTATAAAACGTTATTTAATTTGTTTTTATAACTTTTTCTCTCATTACTTTATACTAAGGCAGAGTAAGCGATTTTGGCGACTTTAGGGCCAGATTTGGATACTTGAAAAATTAAAATAATATAATTTGCCAAAGACGCAATAACATAATTAATTTTAGAAAAATTTTAAGATACTTTTATCCCACTTTTAAAATAAAAAATTTATTTTAAGCTTTTTCATTAATTAAAATAAAGTATCAAATGTCCAAAAATGGAACAGTGGCCACAAATGGTACTTCTACCCTAATTATTCTCTGTAATTTTTTAATTAAATTTAATAAATGGATTTTTTAACTCAAATTCATCATTCAAGATTTAATAGATGAGTAAATTAGTAAAAAAATAAAAAAACCTAATTTCGAAATTTATACAAAAATGTCGATATCGAATTTTAGGTCAGAAAAATATAAATGTCTCGATAAACACAAAAATTTAAGTGATAAAAAATATTTAAAATCAAATGATACTGAAGTTAGCCGACGTCTAACTTTTGAATTAAAAAAAAATGATAAATTATAAAAAAAAGAAATATTTGAAAAATTGCACCTATAGCTTTTTTAATTTCCTATATGTGCATTTTTTTAGTTTTTTTTTATTTGCAATTAATTCGTTGAAGAGAAAATCCGAAAATTATTGTCTGCTATTTTTGAGATAATTATAATCATGATACTGAAGTTAGCCGACGTCTAATAACTTTTGAATTTAAAAAAAAATGATAAATTATAAAAAAAAGAAATACTTGAAAAATTGCACCTATAGCTTTTTTGATTTCCTATAAGTGCATTTTTAAAATTTTTTTTTATTTGCAATTGATTCGTTGAAGAGAAAATCCGAAAATTATTGTCTGCTATTTTTGAGATAATTAAAATCATGATACTGAAGTTAGCCGACGTCTAATTTTTGAATTTAAAAAAAAATGATAAATTATAAAAAAAGTAATATTTGAAAAATTGCACCTATAGCTTTTTTAATTTCCTATAAGTGCATATTTTTAGTTTTTTTAATTTGCAATTGATTTGTTGCAACTGATTGCCTTCGTAAGAAAATTAATACAAAAACTTATTTTTTTTTTTTTAACTGGACTATTTTCCACAATCTATTGTCATGAAACAATAGTAATATCCATAAATACTAAGTGCATCTGATATAAATACACGATATTATTTTACTAGAGTCAGTAGCTTACAATTGTCACGACAACTCATGTTTTATTGAAGTGCCTTGATCTAGCATCGTCTAAAACTCTGATTTTCCAGACACAACTATAAGGATCCGACATTTGAGAGGTTGCCTACAGCAATTCAAAAACTTTTACTCCCTTCGCGCTCTCCCCTATCCACCGCGGTTCAATTTTTACCTTCGGCCCCTCATCCCCCGTCGTAAATGCTACCAACGAAAGTACAATCGAAATGGCAATGTGCATTTCGTCGGTAAAGTGCTCTCAGGCAAGTGAGTCAAATTATTGGGTAGACTGTGTACTCACTACTTCTGTTTCTCCTGCACCCCAACACCCAACATCCAACTCACTTACGAGAGTTTATACCAAACTTTGAATTATAAAGAACAATACACTTTCAAATATTTATCGACCACTTGCCTTTCGCGGCTCATCATTTTACTTCTTTTTATCTTTACTCTGCATACTTTAGCTCAGACGAAAAATAAATGTTAAACTTTATTCTATCAACCAAAAATTAAATATTTGACTGCAAACTTATCGAACTTACGCTAAAAATAATTCGACTTTTTTTCATCAATTATTCTGTTCCCAAACGATTAACAAGAACACTCTCATTCAATATTTAAACACGTCAAAGTTTTCTAAATATAAAAAAAAAAATGTATACATATATATATATATATATATAGAGTGAAATATGGTCAAGTTTATTCTATAAACTTATAATTTGTTATTGTCAAGTTTAATGAAGTTAAAGTTGGATTTAAAACTATACCCGCTGTCATAAATAATAAACATCTTAACACATCGATCTACGTGATATATTTTACCAGGAAATGTTGGTTTATAATTTCAAATAATTCATGATAATAGCAGATACAATGATAACAATAACTATAACAATAATACTGATACAATATACAGACAGTTGAAGTAAACAATACCTTGGAATTCTGTCGTAGCTGTCCCAACTAGTAAGACAATTGTAGCTGCTATATCTACTGGAGGTCGCCATTTCAATCATTACCACTGATTATATCATTGTTTAACTATCGATACAACTTAAAGTAAAACTACGGGCACTCAATTTTCGTATACTCAAAATATAGACCCAATTTTTGAATCGTCCGCTCAGAGCTCACTGTCACTGTCAATAATTTACTTCCTGTCCAATGCCAACCGTTTAAATAAATAAACAAACTCCTATTGCGTTCAAATTACCCTCATTAGTGTTTTTTTATTTTTTTGTTTTATTAGAAATTTATTTGCAGAAACACTCAGTCAAAAAATACAGGAAAATTTAATTTTTGTTTCGGGACTAAGACACTAGATATTTGGACCACGATTACTAGTTCTCCATTGGACCATTACGTCTAACACGACACGTGTTGCTAATTTTTTTTTTTTTTTTTTTACTTAATATTTAGTCCGTATTATTTATTTTAATTAATAGACTTAATTAATTATTTATTTATTTATAATATACTACGTTTTTGGACCCGCCAACCAGCGTTCGATAATAATAATTAAACCTCCACTCATTTATTAATATTAACTTTTGTCTACATTATTTTAATTAAATATTCGCTGTACGAGCGATTGGTCATTTACAAATAATTTTTTTTAACTAATTACAGATACATATTTATTTAATTATATTTATCTCATTGTTAACTTTTATTTTTATTGATAGTATGTTATTATTATTGTTGATATTATCAATGTATATACAAATGCACGCATAAGTTTTTACGTTAAAGACTTTCATGACTCGTAATAAAAATCAAAGAGTAAAAAAAATAATTTTAAATATTTAGTGTCAATAAATTTACATATATTATTATCAATTAATAAGATCGATGTATATCGAAAAATATTTGAGTAGCAGTGAAAAATGTCTAATAGCTCTGGTATAAAAAGAATTCGATGATAGTAATTGATGATGTTGAGATACCGCTTTCAGACAGATGAGAATTTACAAATCGTCCGGGAAACAAATGTGAACCCTGTCACCCTTAACACGTTGACGGACACCTCTTTGTCACTGTTGTAACCGCCGAGCCCGTTAACAAGATTCTACATTCAGCTGAACCCTCTTGCCCCTATTTCTTACTCGTTATTTTTTTTTTACTTTTATTATTTACATTTATCTCAACATCCGGTCAAAAAATTCGAGTTAATGACACAGTAAAAAAATTAACATTTACAAAGTTGAGATTTTTTTTTTTTTTTTTTTACACAAACTCTGGTATATATTTTAATAAAACCACTATTGCTTCACGTATTTACAGTTTTTTAAATTAAAAAAAACTAAACAAATAAATAAAAATTTTTTTTCGTTGACGTTTTCTTCTTCCAATAAATTTACGTATCAATTTACGTATCTTTTTAATGATAATAATGATAACTGGTTTGAGAAAAAATAAAAATACATTAAACGACGACGTTTTGACACGAAACAGCGACACTTTTTTTTCAAAAATTTCATTACCGAATTTACGGTATTCAAATTTATTTATTGTTTCGTTTAAATTTATATTTTTAAAATAATAACGTCGAGCACTCAGAGTTTTTTTCGGTGTTGATAATAAAAAAAAAAAAAAGTAATTTAATAAAATAGTTTTTTTTTTTTTTTTATATTAAAACTAAATTATAACGGATCGCGCGTTTTCATTTGCGCGCCGTTACTAGCGAGCTTTTCTCCGCGAAGTTCGAAGAAGTGAAAGCGTCGTCGCTGAGCGCCGACTATCGGTGTCGACGTCAGGTTACCCCAATGGGCCAACATCCGCGCAAGCTCGCGGTTAACATAAAGTGTTTCGTTCCTGGTAGTGGTAGTAGTGGTGGTGGTAATGTTAAAAAAAAAATATAGTCCGTGGTAGTGGAAATTCATATATACATACATACATACATATATACATATATATAACGTAATAAACAATACTGTAGATGAAAAATATAAAATCGTCATTCGTTATTATTTCAATTCTGTTGTTACCGGGGGGGGGGGGGGGGGGGGGGTAACTCTGTTGTATTACGAGTTTCTCATCGTTGTGTGTCCATGATAAAATTTACACGTTTGAATTTTCTCTCATCTATATATTATTTAACTACAACATTTTACCCAATCGTTTAATCATTTTAGATATTGTCCTTTTTTTTTAATTTTATTTTTGATAAAAAAAAAATTAATAAAAGGCAGGAATCTCCTGATAACTGAAAAATTGCTTTTTCTATATAAATTATTGCCGAATTATTTTTTACTCTTGTTACTGATACTTTGGGAATGGAAGTGATTAATTTTTTTTTTTTTTTTTGATCAATTGATCGGTCGGTTGGTCTGCCGGTGGATGAATTTTATTGTTTTAAATAATTATTGCCCGCAAATATATATGTATAGAAATTTTTGAAACGGATATGAACATTTAAATTTAACGAATCAGTGAACTGTTATGTTCATATATGACAGCTTTGTGAATATTAACTCAAAAACATTCAATTTGTGTATCGTAATATTTAAATAGTCTGGCAATAAAATTATCCAAGTGTAAGTTTATAATAAAATTTTTTAATTGTTCATATCACTGTTTTTTATTGGTTTTAATTTTACGAGGATTAGTGAGCTTTGAAGAACAATTGTCCTGTTTTTTTTTATTTTAATTTTTGCATAGCGGTTTCAAGTAACTGGTGACGGTAATTCGGTACAAGATTTACCGCTTTACCGACCGGAGATTCGAATCCAAAGATACACAAAGCTCAGAAAGAGCTTTGATGGGTCGACGGAAGTTCTTGTCTTCAAAACTTATTGTCATAATTAATTAAACTTTTAATTATTTTAATTTACTACATTTAATTAAAATAATTCAGACCTAAAATCCAATTTAATTTTTTGAAAGCAGCTAAATTTGGAAAAAAAAAAAAGTTATTGATAAAAATAAAATAAAATTAAATTGATTGGGTAAAAGTGTTTGAACTTTAGAATTCCATTAGAAAATTGCTAAATAAAAATAACATTTTTTTGTAGTTAACAAAAAAAAAAAAAAAAAAAAAAATGGCTGATCGGCAAATAAAGTATTTTATTCTTTAACAAGACAATTGTTTGGTATTTTGTTAACAAATTCATTCGATTTGTACAATGGGCAATTGTGATTCTAGTTTTGTATTCAGTTGAGTTCCGCAGTATAAAAAATTTTATATAACGCGCAGTGAATAAAAAGTAAGGGTAGAAATTTAAAAACTCTGATTGATTGATGATAGAATTTATTAATATGGAATTATATATTTTTCGGCTCTACACGCTCTGTATCCAGCGAAATTGGATAGAGTGTGTAAGATGATCTCGAAGAGAAATAATAAGCTTAGGGGAATATGGCCGAGCAATATGTGCTCGCTAAGTAACGATCGAATCAGACAACAATCAAGTGATGATCGGCAGAATTCATGTCCATCATCAGTCCACACAACAATAGTAGTTTAGGGGTACTTACTAATGCACTGGCTACTCGAAATCGTCGTAGACCAATGGCAAGGACAATGATTGGCTGGTAATCATGATGCACCAGTCAAGAATAGCTCGATAGATAGACATGGACCGGCATTGATAGTAAAGGGGTTTCATGATGTGATGTGATGATGTGACTAGGTCGAGTACTACATGATTTGAGGCTCTTGTGTGTTTACTCGACCAGTAATTCCGAACATAATAAACAAACAACCCAGGAAACCCTAAATCTAACTACTGATTTTCAAAATTTTTGACAGGTCGATATATGTTTTAATATTTCGATATGAATTTATAGACAAGAATAAACACTTTTCAATTCACACACAGAAAAAAAGGATTTCTTGGCTCAAAAAATTTTTACTCGCCCCAAGAAATATTTTACTTCTTATGAAATTTTTTGCATTGAAAACGAAATTATGAATTGAAAACGAAAATTTTCTTGGGGAGAGAAAAAATTTCTTGTGTCAAGAAAATTTTTTTTTCCATTTCATAACACAAAATTTTTCTTACGTTAAGAAATCCTTTTTTTCTGTGCAATACTTTAAAAAAGTTTTGGAAAAAGACTGAAAAAACGTGACACGACCATTAAGTTTTTTAGAAAAATTTTAAACTTTTGAAAATTCAAGGGAAAAATCAATGGTTTGCAAATTTTATATTTTTAATGCTGCATTTTTTTTCATAAATTTTTTTTTTTTTTTTTTTTTTGAAAAGTATAATTTATTTGTAAATAATTTTTCTTTACGAGACAAATCTAATGCAGAGTAAAAATTGGCTATGACTGAGTTTTTAAATTGGGCGGCTGACTATCAATCATCTGTCAGCTGAAAATTTTTTTTGAATACTTATTAATGATTGTTCGAATAAAAATATATGAATGAGTTAAATTTGTCAGTAAAATAGTATTTTGAATAAAACGGGAAAAATAGACAGTTCAAATTTATTTAAATTGAGGGAGAAAAATTACCACAGCCGATGGTAACGACGGATTTCAAAATGTGATTTATTCATCGGAAGAGTAAAAAATTAAATAGCATCGGAATACAGAGGTTAGCATTAAAATATTTACGCTAATAATTGCATGGTAATTATTATCACTCAGGTATAAGTGACCTTGCACAGGAAAAAATCACTAAAAGCTATACTGCAAATTTTTTATTATGCGCCACTACGGCGATTTCCTCGATAATTTTAAACAAAAATTTTACCACCAGATTTATCTTAAAAAAAAAAAAATTTTCACACAAACGAACTATCGAATTTCCGCTTCAAGTGAACATTTTTAGTTTTCGTTTCACTCGATTAAGATTTTAATTACGAATTGGACAATAGCGTGAGGTTACTTTTAAATTAAACCAAATAAAAAGGTACGTTCATTAAATTATTATGATTACAAAATTTGTAAAGAGCTTTATGGCTTTTGAATTTAATAATACCCAAGAGGTTTCTTATTGTCAGTTGGTCCTGTTTATATTTTTTTTATATTCCGAAGATTAAAGATGTTACCCGAGTGCACTAAAGCAGTTAATCCGTAGAAACTTGATACAGAAACTAGTATACATATATCTCGAGACAGAGCTTTGTGTCTTATTTTTGAACCATTAACATATTTACTCATAATAACTCGCGTAAGTAATAGTTTTTTTTAAAAGGATATTAAAAATTTAAGTTAAGAGATGTAATAGCGGCTATTAATCTAAAAGTTTTTATATGAGTACAAGTAAGATTGGGTTTGAGTCGAGAACAAGAGAGATCAGAGATTAAGGGACGAAAATAAAAATATAATGATAATAATAATTGTTATTTTTTTACTTCAGAAGGGAAAGTCAATAAATTAAACGGAATCTCGAGTTATGTTCATCTTGGAAAAGCTCAATATGATTAGATATAACATCGTTGGAAGTTCACTTCCGTCGCATTAACCGAGGCCAGTTTGTTGAAGGGGTTGGAATTGAAGTTGGGAGAGTTGGGGATGAGGATTCTGTGCTTGTACCGGTTGAGGATTGGACGCACGACTAAAGGAAAATGTTTTACTATCTCACTCGGTAATTTTCTGATAGTAGTAGTTGTAGTGGTAGTTGAAGTAAAGGCAGTTTATAAGGAAAAGCAACAGACACAAACGATGATGATGCTCTTCGAGGTAATCATTGTGACTGAGTTCATCACCAGCAGTGTCAGCACTGTACACTTGACTGCTTTTTCGACCTTTAAACTTGTTTTAAAGCCTTTCAAAGCTTGTTCAAACAGTAGATTTTTGTACTAAAAACTATTTATGTTTTAATTTAATTACCGTCTTTTTTAAATTTTTTTCGGTTATTTATTTATCTTTTAATCAGAGCTGAGTGGTCTTGAAAGTACATTTTTATTTTTATCTCAAATCTCTTTTCATCAATTTTATAAATCGTATTACTAACGATAATTACTTTTTATAACTTAATATAACTTTTTTTTTGTTTCAATAAAAAGAGGTAATTAAAATTTTAATTTATCGAATTTTTTTTTCAAAAAAAAAATCAAGTGGCCAAAAAAAAGTAATTCGGGTCTGTTATAATTTTCCAAGACTTCCATCGACAGAAATTTTCAGATTTTAGATCCAAAATTTCCCAGAATTCAAATTTTAAATTTCCCGCTCTTTTAAATTAAATCAAATATACAGCATATTAACGACCTCAGACAAATCGTTCAGTTCAAAATTTTGACAAAAAAATTTATTTTTATTTTTATTCGTAAAAGTTCATTTCCAAATTCAATGAACACAAAAGTAAAAATTTTTCTGTGGTTATAATTTTGAACTAAAAATATAAAATGTCTCAAATTAACTTCTGGGCATTTAATTAAAATTTCAAACAGTCATTTGAAATTTTTTTTTTTTTTACAAATTACATATCCCGGGTAATTTAATTAACTTTCTAAAGGGACAGCATTAATATTTTTTGAATTAAATGAAGAATTAGTGTGTTAATTACACCACATGAGTATTGAATAGTATACGTCATTTAATATATTTAAGTATAATATATGTAGCACAAGTGAGTAGTCCCTGCTCATTATCTTGAAGATGTCATTACTGCAAGTAGGTGACATTAGTTTACCCTGCTTTGTCTTTTATTCGTCTTAACGAACCTGGTTACATTTATTTATAGAAACTCGCTCGTCACTCGAGACTTAACAGGATGCGTAAAGGCAGCAGTGAAAGAAAAAAAAAATAGCGAGAAGCTTTTTGAGAGTATCCGGGCACGGCGGAAGTTCAAGTGAGAGGCACAGGGTGTAGTGAAGAAAGTGCTTCTCTGCACACTTCTTGACCTTTAATGTCCTCGCAAATGTTTTATAAGCAGCCGAGTATAATGTCACTTTTATTTTATTTTTCTTCTTTGTGAGTTTTCTTTTATTTACTTAGATTGAATATATAAAGTAGTAAAAAGCTGTGCGTTCGTTACCTGGGTATCTGGAAAGCTATTTCGTCGAGTGAGTCGCTGGGTTGTAGCGGCGCTCGTTCGAATAATTTACTGGGTCCCCGTTGGATATTTTTGCAGGACTGCATTGACCCGGCGGTAGGTTGGGACTGGTCCCCACAATTGGTCCCACGTTGACCACCACATTGACCAGCTCCACTGCATTTCTCACGTTTTTTTTGAGCTTCTGCTATACGGCGCAGATTGTGCAGTCGGAAGAAGAACACCGACATTTCTGTCCCACAGTTGTATCATTCTCGTAAATTGTTTTCTTTTTTTTTTTTTTTATTGTCGTGTGGGAGTTTTAGTTGTATTCTTGTTAACTTACGTGACAATAAGTTACAATCATACATTTTTAAATTCAAAAAAAATAAAAATTTGAATTTTTAAAAATCAAGGATTTGGTAAAAAAAATATTTTAGGTCCATAAAAAAAAATTAATTTAGTCCAAAATTTTGGATAAAAATTTTAATAAAATTTTTACTAGTGGGGTAAAATGACCATTCGTAATTTTTTTTCGAAAATGTCAACTGTCATTTTTTTTGAATAATTAATTTATTTTTATTTGGCAGAATGGTCATGGAAAAATTAATTGAAAATTTTAGTGTCCATTTTACCCGGAATAAAAATTAGCCAGGAATTTTTATTAAAATTTATTGGTTTGCACTCGTAGTATTTAGAAATTTTCTAATTATGAAAATTATCGATAACATGTTACGTTACGAAAATGAACGCATATTGAATGCTGATTAACCTAATCGAATTATTAATCAGGTCATGGCGTCCATTGAGAATAAACAGGTAACTTTAATCTTTAACAGTCTACCAAATCCTTTAATTTGTTTTATCATAATTTAGTTTTGGAGATTAAGTTGAGTATTACTGGTTTTGAATAGAACATAATTTGTTCGCAATGTGGTGAAAATTTTGTGCACATCAGAGGGACAACATATAGAGACATGCAAACGTTTATTGTGTGCTCATGCTAAACATGCGGCACATGGTACTCGATATATATACATACAGAGGGCAATCGAACATGCGGATTTCGAGTTTACAGAATGCTCTGCGTCACCGATGGACGTGTACAGAAACCACCATGTGCTTCCTCCAGGATGTCAACTTTTTATTTATTCATTCATTGATCTACATATTTTAATATACTCGATACTAATTTACCACCAAATAATTATTTACACATTTAACTTAAGCCCACTTCCGGTTCCATGTTACAGAGATAATTTTTTTTTTAACTTTACTCTGAATTTGAAATTTAAAATATAAATTATGCTGGTGAGTTTTTAATTTTAAAAATAATTAACTAAAATTAAAATAAACATTTTTTTAAAAGATTATTTAATCTCCGGCACTTAAAAGTGTTGAGAAAAAAAAAATGATACTAAAGTAAGAAGAATAAAATCTATGAAGTGGAGACTTTAAATGTGAATAAGAAAACCACCCTCTGAGGGTTTAATATTCCACTGGGACACTTTGAAAGCAAATGTATATGTATATAGATATAGATATAAATATATAAATATAAAGTGTGTAAGTAAAAAGTGCAAAAGAATAAAGAATGAAAAAATAAATAAGACAAGTAAGCTGAAGTGAAACAAAGAAGTGATGTGCCATGTTGTGTATATGTTTATTGTTCCACAAGTTTTCCGACTTAAATTTATGCGAGTTTATCGACGCGTAAAACCCGCAGAGACGGAGCCCGCGAGCAACAGTGTGAGAGAATATAACCCAGGGAAAAGTTGTAAGCGCGAGTATGGCGATGACGATTAAATTTTTGAGTTATTGTATTTTATAACTGAAGGGTAAAGAGGAATAGACATATATATTTATGTTTACATAAAGGATATATTAGTAGATATTTTGGTCAGCTTAAACCATAAAGGATTTAACCGGCAGAGAAACAATTTCTCGATTGGATTATCTACTATGTCGTCATGGCCACAGCGGAAATGCCATTGGCACTTGTATCTATTTATCTTTATATATATATATATATGGTGTGACCTCATTTAAAGCAAGTACGTTTTGCACGACTGCACTAGTTCTCAACGACAAGGGATTTCAGTGGCTCTGGTTCCTCCTTTATATTATACACATCCAACTGTTTCGTTTACTCCATGGGGAAATGCTACTGGGACACTCTCACCGACTATTACTTCTCTTGATAAGTCTTACTGAAATCTTATCTCAGATCGTATACTAACCACTGAAAAGATCGATAAGTATTTGCACTCGACGAGACATAAAAAAAAATTTATAAATGAAATACAGACTTGGCCTTAAAAAAATTCCGATAACTTTTTTTCACGGGAATTTTTTTTATCGATGAAACTTATTTCGATATGATAAAAATGAAAAATGGATTTTTCGAGTAGAATCACTTTGAAATTCAAATAATTTACGACAATAATTGAAAAATTTATTTTGCTTATATTAATCGATTATTACTCGCGTTTAATCATGTACCTGAAAATTGGAACGTTTTTGGCGCAACGAAACGAAAAAATTTGTGATTTGGCTCTGAAAGGTGACTTTAGAAATAATTGGGGGTGCTTGCAATTTTCGGCTGACACGCGAAATATTTCAGAAATCTAGATCTAGATTTTTTTCTTTTCGATTCGTTTTTGCAAAAACATGCAATGCAGCAAATACATGTATTTTTGTTTCATGAAAAACGTTGCGTTCTTCAGTTGCATGTTTAATCACTAATTTAATAAAAATTTCGTTTTTGCAAAAACATGCAATGCAGTAAATACATGTATTTTTGTTTCGTGAAAAACGTTGCGATTTTCAGGTACATGTTTAATCACTAATGTAATAAAAGTTTCGTTTTTGCAAAAACATGCAATGCAGCAAATACATGTATTTTTGTTTCGTGAAAAATGTAGCGATTTTTAGGTACATGTTTAATCACTAATTTAATAAAATATCCGATAGCAAATATTAAATACTCGTTAATTATTAATTAATATTAATTAGTCATTTAATGGAATATTCAATACAGGAAATAATAACTTGGATTGGTTATTGAAATTCCGGTGTAAAATAAATTTTCGGAAAAAATAAATTAAAATAGAGACTAATAATAGAGTAATTAAAAAAAAATACCGACATATGTTTGACATGAATTTATTGGACGAAGACATGAACAGAACATTGATCTGTACACAATATACAAGCGTACAGTCTACGGAGTAATCAACGTGAATGCTGTGGGTATTATGCAACCTTAATTAAATCGCTGGCAGTAGAAATGAAGCCGGTGACGTCGGATGACCCGTGCGAAATCGAGAGAAACTCCCGAGGGAGGTCCTTCTAACCGTGATCGCCACCCACCCGCACTACTATCGCTAACCAACGTCAACTCAGTCTTATATCTCTATACAGAAACGATAAGGAAGTAAATAAAGAATAATTTATGGTGTAGTAACTTTTTCAATTACAAGCAGATAAAAAAAAGTTTAATCATAAAACCCGAAATTTCAACAGATAACTTTTTATTGGGCTTTGAAATTGGAAATAAATAAAAGTAAAAATAAAATTTAGTGACTGGTCAGGTGGAATAAAGTTATATGATCATGATCAATCTTTGAAAAAATAAATTTTCTAGGTCTTTTGGAGTGCAAAGGAACGTATAGTTAAACTTTGGCAAAGTGCACTTAAGGTGCTTGACCTCAATGAAACCTATGAATAGCCGTGAAGGGAATCATTTAAAGTTTTTCCGTTAGAAATATTTCTTTCACCGAATAAAAAATAAAAAAAACAAGTTTGTGTATGGGAATAAAAGTTTAGATGTATGTCTGGCTTCGTGAAATTAATGAATAGATAGTTGTATTTTTTTTTTTCTGGTTGAATTTTATTTTTTATTTATTTTCGTGAGAGATTAATTAACATGAATAAGAGAATAACAATTGAGCAGGGTAATAAAAAATAAATCACATTTTGTGATGCTCTAAATTTCAATTTACTTGAGCTTAACTTTCCTAACAAAATCAACAGGGATGAAGTCATTTTATATATATGTATATAAAGCTGAAGAGGAGTAAGTGAAAATAAAGTAAGATAATCCTCGCATCATTTTAACGGATTACCGTTACCCAATTTCCAAATGAAAACGAATAGGTATTAAGTTAAATGTTTTATATATATATATATAAATATTTCATTTGTAAAAATGAATAAGATTCAAGCTATCGATATTTTTTGAAAAAAAAAAAAAATGTCTCGAGAAAACGATTAGAAAAGGCTGAGCCCAAATAAGGAACTCAAAAAAATGATGAAATTGGTTTTAGATTGGACTGATTTTTTTTTCTAATCATATTTTGATTTTCATTCCCGGGTCAAAAATAGAACTTGATTTGGATTTGGTTTACCAGGTCGAAATTTCGAGCCGTTTTCCAGAAGACAAACGACTTTTTTTACGGATTTATGGAAAATGCATTGTTTTCGCATTGGTTTAGACGTAACTGGCTTACTTAGTCACGATTTAAGATGAAAAAGTTGAATTTGACTTGTTTTAGACTTAAATTATAAGGCGGGAAAGTCAAAACAGATGAAATGTGAAAAACAAATTTTACACTAAAAAATCCCGGGTCAAAAATAAAACGATTAAGGCTCGTTTCATATTTTCTTTTGAAGTTATCGATTATATAAAAATTTTTTCAAAAATTTCCAACGATCCTATTTTGGCCGACTATTCTCTAATAAGTAATGCAAGTCATTGATATTAATTACTAATATGGCTGTCAGAATCTAACAGAAATTAATCAATTTCAGTTTGCAGACAATTATATATGCAAGTATCCAATCAATCTGAAAATAGCCACTAGCAACCGATGAATAATATATCAAGTTTCGTCTAAAGTTTACGAAAATAGTTAATTGTATTTATATCTGAACAAAAGCTTTAATTAATTTTCTGTGGAACCCGTCAGAAGAAGTTGACGGAAATAAAGTTATTAAAAATGCTTACGCTTTTAAAGAGTCATGTTAATTAACTATGACAGTGATAACTTTATTTGAACCCAGTGAAAAAGATATCCAACGAAAAATTATTCACATACTGTCTTAAAAAAATTTAATTTCATTTCGTTCCACTAAATTTCCGTCTCAAATTAGTTATCATAATCATATTTTAAATTTACTTTGTCTGCGAACGTTAATGACAAAAAATTTAATCCTAATTTTAAAGATACACAATTTAATATCTAATAATCAAAAATTTAATATTCATTTTAATTAAATTTTACGCTGAAGCTTTGATTACACGAATGGCTTTTGTTCTCAATAGTTCACGATACAAAAGAACTTCATTTTTTTTCATTAACTTCTGCATCTGCATTTTCTACTTTGTAGGTTTTTTATTTTTTTTCAAGGCAATATTCACTTATATGACCTCATTAGACTTTCATACAATTGGGAGTGGTGAAAAAAAAGCAATCGATGTTGTAATTAAGTAGGAGATGTTAGAGCGGAAAAGGTTTTATATTTGCGGAAGTTGATTTCTTACTCGTAAAGTAGAAATGAGAGCGAATTACGACCAAGTTTTAGTTTATTACAAAGAATTTGATACAAAAATATAAATTAGTTTAAACTAGTGTACTGTCTTTAATTATTTGTTTATAAACAGAAGGATAAGAGAGACAAAGAGTGATAATTGTTAATAACTTTACAATTTCCTGGGCACTGTATGAATTGAGTCAAATTTTAAGGTTAACCTTAAGGCAAATTTGCTTTCTGTAGTTAGTTATATTGTATATACAAATATATATATGTATGCTTGTGTATGTACATATTTATGTAGGTATATATAATATGGAAAAGTTATAACGTGAGTGTAAATATAATTATATGAATTTCGTGTTGACTCTCACAAAGTTAAATATTTCTAAAAGTTAAATTCTGCGATGGTTAATTATTCAATCAACTGTAAATTTGTTATTAAATATAACTTTGGTGGTAATTTTATATAAATTACAAACATATTTGCTACTTAAAATTTCATGGTTCAAAAAATAATGTCAATTTATGAAAATTATTTTGATAAAATTATAAACATACTCGGGATTTTAATAATTACTAAATTAATAACGAATAATTTGATATTAAAAATTTTCAAGGCTTTGAAAATATATAGAGTGATATTTAAATAGGGAAAAAAATTCATTTCAGTATAATTGGAAAATTATTTTTATACTTTATAAGGTCAGTTGAATAAAAATATTTAAATTTTTATGAGAATGCTATTTTTAAATGAAAATAAGTTTTTTTTTAATATATTTATTGCAGATTTGCTGGGATATATATTGTGCTGATTAAGTTGCAAGGACTTTAATTATCTAGATTATATTATAGTTTACAACAGGAATACTTGAATAATGTATATAATTATTTGGTGTAATCAAAATGAAGATATTAGTCTCTTGAAATGGTTGCAGTGATAGAGCGATAACAGTTACTATTTTAATTAGATAGTAACAGATGCAGATTAAAGTTAGATGAGCATTAAATGATACTAAGAGAAATCTCGATACACTTAGTAACGATATTCAGATCGCCTACAATTCTGCGGCTCTATAATAAGCATAAGTATTTTCCACTCGAGTACACTAATTAACTAATTTAACCGTTCATCTGTTAATGGATTTTCCTACAGTTCGATTGGGCTGAAAATTATTACTTACATCCAAGAAAAATCAATGGAAAATACACAAGATGTCTCTTTGGACCCCCCCCCCCCGTCGCGTATTAATGTATGAATTTATTAAAAATGGTTGGAGAATTGTATATAATAGTAGGATTTAGTAGTATTATCTTTGTTTAATCACGATCGGGCATAAATCTCTCCCCCGGATACTATTCGAATGCTCCTCAGGATATATGTACATATATTTATGTATATATATATTTATGTGATCGTTATTATGATTGTGATTGTATGTATATGTATATATATATTTAAAGCTTTAGATGTATCGTATTTGGTGTAGATTCCAATAGAGGTAAAATGCAAATATTTGTTGGATATATTTGGAATTGTCGAGAAATGTGACGGTTACAGATTATAGACAATAATACATGCTCAGCATTTATGGAAAAATGGATTTTTCTTTTTTTAATGTAACAATTTTTAATGCTACTTATTATCATTATTATTATTGGTATTATGAATATTGTTATTATTGAAATAAATTTAGAGATTCGAGCCGAATGGTGTCGACGGAAAAATGACGTCTTTTTTATTGAATTCAGTGATAACACGAAAAATTTGACATCCGAAGAAAATAGAGTATATTTTCTGCTGTCAAAATTTTTTTTTTCATCCGCGGGCTAAATGGAGCAGCTCAAAAAATAAATCAAAATTTGAGAATAAGTCTGTTAATTTATTTCTGAATTTGAAAAGTAGACGTCATTTTGAAAAAATTCTTTTTTGTTAAAATTTTTATTAATTTATTACTTAAAAAAAAATCAAAGTATTTTTGAAAAAAATTTAGTCAATAAAAAAAAAATTCATATTTTTTTATAGTCTGGTTTTGACATTAAATTATAGATTTACAATTAACTTGAAGCTACGAAAACAAAGTCTTTAAATATTGTTTTTATTGTTCACTCGTTAAAAAAAACAAGTCAATATTTTCTTATAATTTTGCTACTGTGTAAATATCTATGGGTTGGCAAATCTAAATTTTGTTATTTTACACAACATTTCCTTTCTAGCCCTTCTATATCTTACAAAAAAATTTCCTTTAATTACCAGACAATTCAAATTTAAAAAATAATTAAAGTTTTTTTTTAATACAAAAAAATTGACGTCAATCAGAAAATTTTTCTTTAAAAATAGACTTTTAAATCTATTATTTATTATTTATTGACTAAACCGTATATGAAATTGCGTTCAAATCAATTTCTATATAGAACGTATTAGCACTTTTTTTTTAATCGCAAGCTTTAATTCCGTAACCAGAGGTCACACCGATAGAAATGCAAATACACGTGTTAGCTGTTAATTTAAAACAGCCGACAGTCTTTACATAACTGGTAAATGCAATAACATGCTAAACTACTTCTATACACACATACATATACACATATATATTAATTTATTTAATATATAATGCACACAATACACAAACAGTTTAAATGCATATGCAACAAATAAATTAATGTACTAACACAAGACCGTGCAACAAGTATTCAAAAGTAACTTTTAATAATAAACAATACCTGGTAAACTTTATTGTGTTAAAAAACTCGTTGAAAATTTTCGTTACTCGTTTGTTCAAAAAGTCAATTGTTTAGATTTTTTTGTCCAATTTTGCTCTTTGTATTTTATTATATGTACAGTTGGATAAAAAACGCCGCTTTTTTTTTGTAATTAATTATTATAAATTTCGTCTAGTAAATTAAAGCCTATTGTTTATAAATTTTTATAAAATATGTTTTTTTTTTTTCATTCAAAAATGGCCCCAGAGTCTAAAGATATGTCATCAAATATTTATAAGATTTTTCTGATATATATTTGTATAGATGTTTATTTTATGTATTTTTTGGTCCGGATTTGATATTTGATAAGTAATTTTACGATAATGAAGAAGCGGAGACAATTATTTTAATAAAATGTCTATGGTATATTTATTCGGCGAGTAATTTCTTATTGTGCTTCTTTAAGATTTTTCCTCCAATAATAGCAGTACTGTATATATTGTATAGTACAGTGCAGTGAAGCTAATGATACTTTGCTACTACGGTTCGAGGATAATGTCGAGAGCTTTGTGCTTATGAAATAGACATTCATGGCGCCCTCTTATGATTCAATTGCCTGTAGTATACAGAAAAAAAATGAATAAAAAAAAACTTATCCTTTTAACTTTGATGATCAAAATTTTTATATGCTGTTACGTCGAGTACTTATTAAAATTTTATTTTATTAAAAAAAAATATGTCAACTTATTTTTTTTAAGAGCCAAAATGGCAGCCGCAAAATTTCAATATTTTGTTAAACTTTTTTTGTGACTAAAATTATTACTTTTGAGAAAATTTCCATTAAAAATTTTGGAGTGACCATTTTGCCCTCTTATGAAAAATTGACTGAGCTATGAAATTTTATTTATCAATCATAAAAATAATTTACAGCAGAGATTTTGCCATTTTTTGTTGTTTTCATTTTCTCACTTATGGCGGGAAAAATTCAAATTTTAAAAAATCACTATTGCGGCATAAGTAATTAATTTTCTACGTGAAAAATTTTTTTCTACTATCCCGTGAGAAATAAAAATAAATTTGAATAAGAAAATAAAAATAATATAAAAAAAAAAAAAACGAGATTGCGAGAAGTTATTAAATCAATAACGAGGACGGAAAAAATATATTGATATGAACAAAGAATAAAAAATCGCAATAAGTCTGTCAAAATCTATGATACGTTTGTCAATAAATTTGACACAGACTTGATGAAATATGTCAGCATTGAACAAGAAGATATATTCACTGGATTCCACGCGTTATTGACTCGCAGACTTTTAAAAGAATCTCAACCCATCTACCAAAAAAATAAAATATACATTTTTTTTAGTTATATATTTTTCTGCTTTCCGTATTTTATTGTTATGAAAAATAAATGTAGAGAAAATGCTCTTGTCATAGATCGTATAGATATATATGATTTTATATTTTTTTCATCTATCACTATTATGAAGAACATGGAAAATGCCAATATCCAATTTTAGATGAAAGTGCAGTCCTTTTTCGGTTACGTCCACAATCGATTTCCGATCAACTACATTTAAGCTACAAATTCGTTATCAGCAGCTCTATAGATACTGAAGTCACTCGAAGTAGTTTCTGATAGCGCCGAGTAATTGAAATAGAGACTCGAGTATCCTAATTGTTAATTAGTCTGGGAAAACTAAAACTATAAAACTCTACTCAACATTTCATACCAATTCACTTAGTTATATATTTTATTTCATTACTCATAACAATTATTGATTTAATTATATTTTAATTGAAAGTATTTCCACACTCTTTAATTATTTTCTTTCAGGTCATGTGTCGCCGTTCACCAAAGGTCAGCCAATTGATTTTTTTAACAAAGTTCATAATTATAACTTATTTATATGTTATTCATATTAATCAATTTAGCGACTTAATTATTTATGAGTTGATCAATTATGGATGAGCTATTGAGTATAATTTATTCATAGAGCTGAATTGAAAAAAAAATAAAAAAACAAAAAAAAAAATCAATTAGTAATTTAACTGTCGAATTCGTGTTTTTGGGTCACGGGTAACAAATAAAGGTCAAGTAATTTATTTGTGACCTTTTAAAAAAAAAGTTTAGGTTTATTATTTGGGGTTGGGGTGAAAAGAACAGTTGGAAATTTATAAAAATTTTATTTTTAAATTCCCGGGGAAAATAAATTTTTTTTTCCAACAGGTTTTCAATTTCAAAAATTGAATTAATAAAATTTGATTTTATTAATCAGTAAAAAGTACTAATTTCGAGCAAAAAAAAATTGATCATAGTCCATTTTGCCCAGGTCTCATTATCTATCAATTTTCGTCGATTCACAAAATATTAAAAAAAAATCGGATGATTAACTTGCCCGCCTTTTTTCAAATGCCGCAATTTGATATTTTTTAGTAAAAACAAATTTTCTCAAAAATAATGTCCCATTTCACCCCAAATATTTTACTGTTGCATTTGGAAATTCTTTAATTTTATAATAAAAATTAATAAGAGGAATTTTTTGTAATTTGACGGTCGAGAAAAAAAAAATAAATCAAATGCCTTAAAGAATAATGACTTTTTAATTGATGCTTTATTACTGTTATCTCGATTTATTAAAACCTCCCCTAAATGATTTGTGAAATGAAACCTGTCTTATGAAACTTTTTGTTAAGATTGATATCAGTAATTAATTCATAATAACAATAACAATAATAATAATAGCAAGTATAATTTTCGAATGATTAATCAAAGCGAAATAAGGTCAATTGTAAATAAAATTAGTGCTATTTAACAGGAGAACTCGACAGAATCCGAATACAACACACTCACGTACACGTATATTTAGTATGCAACCTGTTTACTGATTCCCTTTCACAGAATCTCTGATGAAAAAAAAGACCAAGGAACGTTACTTGGTTACATAATTCAAGGAAAAGAAAATTTATTTATCCAAGCTCGATTTCCTCGCAAGACAAACAAAAAATTACGTCCCGACAAATGAAGAGAAGTTTAAAGGTTTAAAATAAAAAATTTATACGTACACAAGAAACAAAAAATATATATATATATATATATTGGGCAATGGAAGTCTAATGAAAAAATACTTGACAATTGAATAAAAAATAATTAAAGTATCAAAGCTGCAATGAAATTTAATTAGCTTTGACCTGTTTCTACTTTCACCCTCATCTTAAATTTGAAAAGAATGAAAAGTCGACGAAAAAAAATCTTTGGCTCAAACAAACAAAAAATATTGAGAAAAAGTTACTCTTTAATTTTTTTTATCATCCCCACTAATGAACTATCATTATTAGTTCCCATAAAATTGATGGAAACCTTGTAAGTTCTTGTTCAATTCAATAAATTGTTGTAATGACTGAGATAAAAATAGAAGAAGCGAATAAGAAAAAGTGACTAATGAAAAGCTTTACGACAATTTTAATTTTACAATCTCACGGGATCTCTACTTGTGATTATTACGTGATCTCAAGACTTGAAGGCTGTGACGTCACAGTTTTTTTTTAATTAAATATCTGAGTGATAATCAAAAAGCATCAAAGTTATCTTTGATTTCTTATCAACTTTTCTTTTCTTATTTCCTTGTGATAATTATTTTTATGCCTTAATTAATTTCTTACTGACAGTCGCAGCAAACGGTAGGCAGTAGTGAGAAGCGAGTGGTGAATATTAAGACTGAGACGGATTTATCCGTGAGAAAAAAAAATAAAAAAAAAATAAGGTAAAGAAAATGCTGACAATAGTCTTCCGGACAAGTTTCTATTATCGATGTCATCATCGATGATGCTTCAATAACGAAGAAGGAAATTGAGAGATATCGGCTTGCGGCTTGAGATCTTTGAAGCCTGTCTCCTGATAATATTATAAATCGATAATATTCAATAGGTCATTTCTTTTTATTATTTTGTGATAAATATTCCAAATGGACAGAAAGTATTTTTACTGAAAATCATTTTATTTTCTGCAAGATATGTTTATTATTATTGTTTTTTAATTCTCAAAAAACTATAGAATGTACGAAGAAATTTATAAAGCCTTAAATTTTTGACTTTTGTCAAAAAAAAATATTTTATTTTTGGAAAAAATGGGGGTGGCCTTAAAAAAAATCATTTGATTTGATAGATTTAAAAAAAAAATTTGGAAAATAATTTCTCCATATGGAAAATTTTCAAAATTAATTTTTGACGTTTGTAATAAATTAATATTCAAAACTATTAATTTTGATAATGAAAAAAAAAGATCAAAAATTTTTGAATTCAAATTTTGGCCAGCATATTTTTAAAATTATTTTTCAATGAATAAATTTTTGAAATAATAAATTATTAAGTTGGAAAATATTTAGAACGCGAATAAAATGAAAAAGAAAAGAAAGATATTATTTTAATGAAGTTAATTTGTATTATAATAATGAATATAATAATAATAATTTATTAAGATAAAAGAGAGGAAATTCACCTGTTGAATTGAATAAATCAAAATGTCAATGTACGTATACATGATAGTGTTTATTCACTTCCATCAAAATACCACATGATCGTCAATTTTATTCGAGCAATAAATCGACAGTGATATATATTTTTGAATTTGTACAAAATATCTAAGTATTGAGTTGTAAATAAACCGAAATAAATTTGCAATCTCTATGTGATTTACTTTTCAAAATTTATCTTACTGGGGCCATTTTTTTTTCTGTAGATTTTTACCTTTTGTTTAGAAATAAATTACTAATTTCGAAGGTAGAGAGACATATTTCTTGTTTTATTGACAAAAAAAGCCGCAGATAAAATATGGTAGACGAACATTGACACCGAAACTTTTTTTTAGTTTTATTTACTTTCAGGGTAAGTGACTTGTCGATTTATTGACACTTTGATGCTCGTAAAGTCGACAGAATGTCATTGTATAAACAAATTTTAATCCCATCAAAGATTAATTTTTTTTTAGTTGTTAAAAATCATTACAGTCAACCTGAGTAATTTTTCCCCACCAGGATATAGGGTAGAAGTACCGTTTTTGGCCACTTTAGAGCCAGTTTTGGCCACTTGAAAAGTTTAAAATAAAATCATTTGTAAAAAACACAATGACATAATTAATTTTTCTAATGTGTTTGGAGATACTTTTATCATACGATTCCAATAGAATTTTTTCTGAATACATTTTCACTGATTAAAATAAGGTATTAAATGTCCACAAATGGAGCAGTGGCCACAAATGGTACTTCTACCCTATTAGGCTTCTTTCAAAATTATGTCCAAATTTTTTTACTCAGAATTCAGTACATTTGGGTTCTAAGCGATCAGTCGATTACGTATATAACAAAAAAAGTTACGTGTCATGTCTAGATATTATTTTTTTTTTTGACGGATAATGTTACACTGACAGGCTGAAATTACCCAGATTGCCTGTATATTGATTCATTAAGACGTTGATAACAAAGAAAATAATTATTACTTTCTAATGTGAGCGAGGGGAGAATTTAGGGTTCCGATGTCAAAGTAATAAAAGTTTCTTTTTTTTTATCACGATTTTATCGTGATAATTTACTGCGTGATAATTACAGTTATTATATAAGATTCCGAAGATTAATAACTGTAATAAAAATTTTTTTTTCGGTGATAATGTTTCGACTTAATTTAAGGTATTAAGTATTTTATATTTTCGTGTTCTTTATTTTTAGTAATTATAATTATGAGTTAAGTACTAGAGCATTTATAAAATTTTATAGGTATGACTTAAATCTGATACTGAATAATGGAGTGAAAAGTATTATGTGAAAGGTCGGGGAAAATGGAGATCTTGTTCTCTTTAAATTAATTAGTGAATATTCACTAATTCATAGTGAAGTTCACTAATTCATTTTTGGAGAGTAAGTAAAAAATTTTAATTAATTTTGAATACTCTAATCTTGTGATAATTATGATAACGTTACTGCTACACACGGTAAAAAATTCCGGAGTGGATGACTTTTTATTTATTTACTTCCCTTCGGAGTGAAATTTACTCCGAATCGGAGTAATCTCAATGTTTATATTTAATATAAATTTATGCGAGTATTAAAACTCTGGACCGGAGTAAACGCGGGTTGAAATAAAATCCACGTCACTCCGAAATCACTCTGCCCATAAAAAAAAATCCCTATTTACTCCGCATGGTTTTTTTTTAAACTCCGAAACTCCGAGTGACGGAGTGAATTTTGATTGAAATAGAATTCGGATTTAATCCCGATTTTTTACAGTGTAATAATTTTTTTTAATACCCATGAAAGGATTGTAATTAATGGGATTTACACTGAAGTCGACTTGGGTAACTTTGACTTGTCAGCATAATGATGCCAGTAGAAAAATTAATATCCAGCAATAACTTAAATAATTTTCTGTTACAAACGTAATCTGACGATCTAGATTGTAGAGAAATTTGATTAAGATATAAAAGAAAGTCTAAGTATACTTCTAACGCGTGAATACTTTCCTTACAGGGCTAAAGTTACCCAAGGACTTTATTTATTTTTTTTCCACAGATTAGAGAGTAGAGAATTTTCTATTTTCTTTGGCTCAATAACGTCATCTGATTACATTCATCATAAAGTAGAGATATGAATGCTTGTCTGATAGTAAATTTCATGAGGTGATTGCTCGCGATTAATAGCTCAGGGGTGAGATAACTATATCAGAGTATATAAAGTATGTATTTATATATATATTGATAATAGAGAAAAAGAGGGCAAAACATGCTCCCTAAAATTTTTCATATATCTAAATATTTTTCACTCGTACGAGGGAGCGGAACAGAATCTGAGGTAAGTTGAACCGACATTAATTTTCAACGGAATATAAAATTTAAAAAAAAAATGTAAAATTATTAAATTTGAATTTTTGCAAAAAGTTGACAATTTTATTAAAATTTTTTTAATTTAAAAATATATGTCAAAATTTTTTTTTTCTAAATCTTACAAATCTGGTTTTAAATTTTCCCGACCCGAGATATTTAAAAAAAAATTTTTTTGTCAAATAAAACCTGTTATGAATAATAATGAAAATAAATAAAAACAAAATGGAATATAAAAAAAAATATGACACTGTCAATAGACACTACGTAACACGAGTACATTTATAACAATAATGATCGAAGTAATGAATAAAAAAATTTTTCGTGCCACGGCAAATTTTTTACATCGGATACATCCGTATTTTCTCAATGTAAATTGAATAACTATGAATATGTAACAGACATACATTTATATCCATACTGAATATTCGAGATAAATAAAACCTACAACTTTTTTTAGTTTAAAAATAAAAAGTGATTAAAAGTTTTCAGATAAAAGTATCAATTAATTTTAATTAACAGATTGTTTACGAAACTACTCGACGTACAGCATATATATTATTATTATATTTAATTAATGTGATTATGTAAATCATTTAGTTACCATTTAATTTCCCTCGATGTTTGTTTCTATTCGCAATTAGAATATTTGATAAATAGGTCGATTATATTTACTGATTTTTAAAAATAAAATAAAGTGATGGTAAATTACTAATTAGCATCTTCGTTAGCTTAGTCTATACACTATCATTAATTTATTTAAAGCCTTTCTACCATAAGCATCAAGTCCGTTATTTATTTTCACGGTACACTTAAAAGTTAATATGTTTTTTTACACATGTATATGTTAATTAATCTAATTTAATACACACATATTAATTACACGTACAAAACTATAATTTACTTTGGAAATACGATACATGAAAATATGTGTCTATTAATAAATTTCAAAAATGCAACTTTGCTGCAAACTTTTTTTCGAATAAGAAAAGAAAATTTATCCTTCCCTTGGGTTTATTTTTTCCTGAGCAAATAAGATCTCGAGTGAATTTAAGCTGCGCAGACTTGTTACTTAGACAGCAATGTGTTGAAAAAAAATAAAAAATTTAAAAAAATAACGAGTAATATAAAGGCTGAGTAAAAAGTAAGACCGAATAGAACGTGACACAAGATGGCGCACTCGTCACGAAGTCGTAAAAATGCCCACAGGTGATTTGTTTTTTATCAGAACTTTTTCTCAGATTCGTACCCTATACTCATTTATTTTGTGCAGTCCACCTCAGACTATCATTCTTTTACCCCACATTTAACATGGATACATAAATTTATATTTCTCATTCAGCCTCTATTCTTATATTTTTTTTCCTAGTCCTTAAAATATCTCATCCCACAGTCACGTAGAAATTTTTCACGAAAAATTCAACAAAAATACCCTAATTTTATTTTTATCCCAGGTACCTTGTGATCGATGTCTTGTTCCTTTTTTCCTCAGTATATAAAACCTTTTTCTTGACTTTGCCATATGACACCTTAATTATTTATTTAAATTCAATATAAGAAATTCCGGTTTCTTGTTTGATAAATATTTTTTTTAAATTTTCACTGGTTTTTTTAAATTTATTGACTTAAAATTGGCATTTAAATTCTATATTATCATTTCAAATTATTATTATTATATATAAGATCTTAAACTTGATAACGTTGTGCTCACGTGCTACTGCGCGCGTCGTCATCGAACGTATGTGATCACAATTACTCTTTTAATATTTTTTAAAAAAATTAATTAAATTTTATGATTATTATCAAACAATTGTAAACAATTAGAGTCAAGAGTTTGAAAAATAAATTGTTTAAAGTCAGGTACAAAACTACAAGGAAGACAATTTTTATACAGGAAGCGTCGTTATGTCCATAGGGATGACCGTTACAAGAAAAAGGCTAAAATAATTATTTGTCTGTTATTATAATTAATTTTGATATCTCTAATATGTAAATTATTTATGCTGTTGTTGTTATTGTTAGTATGATAGTTGTTGTTGTTGTTGTTGTTGTGATAAATATTAATAAGAATAAACGTGGAAACGGGGGTAGCGGGTGGCGGGTGTCGAGGTATTCGCATCTCGACGACACGAAGCTTCGGGGACGACTGGCTCATAGCTCGTTGGTACCCACGATGAGCAGTAGATCCGCCTCCTGGTCCTTTACTCAACTGAGTATTCCGGCGCAGACGCCTGTCCAAAACAAATCTCGCGGTTCAGGGCACGACACTGGTTGCCTGATGCCGACTCACTCGCAACTACGACTGATAGCTTTCCTTCATTATTATTATTTCATATATTTTTTCATATTTGTCAGAGGTAAACTTTGAAAAATTGCGGGAATATCATTGGAAATGTATGTTATTTACTAAAAAAAAATATTCAAAAAAGTTTATAAATGTTTTACCCTCGATATTCAAATATGGGTTTGTACATTTTTTTTTTTTTTTTTTTTTTAGTAGTGCATGAAATTTGTTATTTGATTTATTTTTAGGTGTTTAATTATTTTTTGTACGAGCGAGAGCAAATAAAAGGGAGTTATTAATTTTTTTTTTTTTTTTTAATTGAATAGAAATGGCAAAAATTTTAGTGGGTATAAAAATGTCAGTTTTTATATTTATTGCTGGAGATATAAAATAAGAAGAGGTGAAAATGTAGACAAACATTTTTTAAGTATTGAATTACATGAAAAAGCTTTTCAACTGTAAATTACACTTTTTTAGATTAAAAATTGAAACTCCCAAGACCGTAAACATCGACACTGGGAATTTTTGTTACGATGCATTTGTAGATTAAATTTTTATACCTACTTTATAGTCCTAATACTGTCGGATTCGATACAAATATATAAATCACTTTTAAATAGTGAGAAAAAAAAATTAGTCATGTTTTAATTTGCTGAAAGAATAATTACTTGAAATATGCACTTAAGTTTTTTAATTAAAAAATGAATTTAAATTTTTCAGCGGTTTCCTTGTGAATAATCATGATAATTGTTCTCTTAACTCATTTACCGGCGAAAAATTTTACGAGTTTGTTAACTAAATAAATAGTTGTATTTAATTTAATGCATTTTTTAAATGACCCGACGGATTTGTGAAGTTTGCGAAAGGATGTAATGTGAAATTAGTGGAGCCAGAGTCACTAACTTGATAATAAAGTTAACGCGAAATTCGATGGAGCTAAAAGTCTTGTTTGTTCAGAAAATCACAGTGAACGTGAGATAAAAGTGAAATTTACAAGAAAACTTTTTTTCTTAAATTTTGTTTACTTTTTTTTTTATCTTTTCTGCCAGTCGGGTTTTAAATTCTCAACAATCAAATTTCTTATATTTAGAAAAAATAAAAAATCCAAAAACGTGGATGCATTGCTATAGAAATCAATGCAAGATTTTGGTTTTTTTAAGGTCAAAGTTTTTTTTTTTTTCAAAATGACAAGAATCATGAAAGCACACCCGAGTCAAAATCTAAGGCATACTTTGAACCTAAATGACCATTGAAAATCTACGATAGACTTTTTAGGACATCATTGCAAAAACTTGAAATGAGCCAACTTACTTACAAAGGCATTAATTAGACCTACAAAGACATGTATCATAAAACGAGCGAACTCGGAATTTTTAAAATCGACCCTGTTAGTCCCAATCTGCTTGTGGGACCCAATCCACTTGGGTATCATTAGCCTACGGGAGAAACTACTGGATCACTTGCATCAATTCTCCAGTACGCGAATTTAAAAATTTTACTTTTTTGTAGTATTCCTGCAAGTCTCCGTTCTGTTAAATCTAGGTACGTTCGTTTCACGATTTATATCTATACAGGTCTAATTCACGCCTCCATAAGTCCAAGTAGGTTCAATTCAAGCCTTTGTAAGTAAGTAAGTCCATTTCAAGCTTTTAAAATGATTATGTTCTGAAAAGTGTAATGTAGGTTTTCAATGCTTGTTTAGGTTCAAAAAATGCCTCAGATATCGCCTTGGACATGTATTTAAAAAATGAATTTTGATCCCATTGAGAGAACGGATCTCAAATTTAGATGATTTTTGAAATCATTCAGCCAACAAACTTTAAAATTATTTAATGAAAATGAAAAACATTGTTAACTTTTAAATTTTTCGTTCGTGATATGTGCCAAAGTATTAAACCGATCGGAATGACTCTCCCATAAATTCAAAGAGTTTGTTGAAATGGAATTGATAATCAACAAATTTACCGATTGAGATATTTCCCACAACAAATGGAAACGTTAACTAAGCATTGGAGCTGAATAGATTTTGATATCAATCGATTGAGTATATTCAGTGTAATGAAAAAAAAAAATATATATATATATATATATATATATATATATATATATATTTCCAAATTGAATTTTTTGAATAACTCAGAATTTACTTATCAGCGATTTCAATTTATTGTCAAATCTAAGGCGAGATAGACCCATTTGATTCCCGTATAAACCATATAAATCGGTTGATTTATTTCAAGAGTCTTTATTCACATACACACTCACGTATGTCGGCATTATCCTAAAAAAAGTGATAATATTTTCTTAAGACCTCAAAATATTGAAATCTGTTGAATTCTTCTCGAATTAAAAAGATCAGACTTTAGCATTTTTGAAAATTTTCAGTGAAAAATTCAAAAGAAGAAAATATTATAATTATGATATATAAATATATAGATAGAGATTGAATTCGCAATGTTATAAGCAAGTGTTTTATGTCTGCAATAACTCAATGTTTGTAAGATCCAATTACTTCATATATTTAACAAATTACAGGCTATAGGATCTCTTATATTATTATATGATGTTGCTAGCATTTCGACCTAACATCATTTTACGGTGGATAAGACTGCCTAAATGAAGATTTTATTACCCAGGGGTTCTACAGCGAATAATTTAGCGTCGAGCTTAACCCTCCGGTCGGGTGTTGGATACCACATAAGACTCTGTTAATAAATCGTTAAAATCTATATAAATAATGTACTGAAACATTTTATAAAAAAAAAGTTTATACTGATGAGAGATTTCAGAGTAATGCTTAAAGTTCACTCATTAATTTTAATAGGCAGTTCTAATTTCATTACTTTTTTTGTTTTTTTTTCAGCCGTGGTTTGGAGCAATAAAAGAAAACGCTATCATAATAATTAATTATGATAAAATAATCCGTACTTAGGAAATGCAATTCTTTTCTTTGGAACCCAACAACCTGATGCTAAAATTTTGACAAAACTTTTACTATTTGCTGCAACATCACCCGAAATGGTTTCAGAAAACTGTTAATGTATAATTTTTGGTGATTTCAATTTCAGTTAAACCTTTTTCAGTCTTCAATAAAAGATATCGTAGCCTAAACTATTAATGTCCCACAAAATCTATTAGAATTTTTTAAAAATCACGAAATTTCTCAATTTTTGAAAAATGCATTTTTTCAAACAACTTGTGGCGGAATTTTCAAACTAAAGATTTTTATAGTTTGGAAAATGACTTACATTAAATTATTAAATCGAACTGTAGATAACACAATATTTAATTATTTTTAAAACTGATAAAGTTGATAAAATTTTTATTTGTTTTATAATAAAAGGAAAAAAAATTAAACTATTGTTGTTTGCTCTACATCTGTCAAAATAATAATGGAAAATAGATAAAAGATCGTGCGACTAAACGAATGTTCTGAAAACGCTTTTCAATCAAAAAAACATGGAATGATAATATAAAAGTTAATAAAAATCATGTCAATGGAAATTAAAATTTTTTTTTATTCCAACTGTGAGAGACTACTAGTGATATTAAATTTATTCATATTTACGAATATACTTAGGAATGGTAACTTTTTCTAGTCGTGTAATTTATATTTAATTTTTTTTTTTTTTGAAGAGCTCTCAGTTTACTTAGTAAAGGATTTGAAAAAAATTTCTATCTATTTTATAATTTTATTTTTGTACCCGGGATTGAGAGATTTTAAACTTCCGAGCGTAATATTTTAATGGAGCCAACATATTATATCCTAAAAACACGGATTAAATGTACTCAGAGGTTTTGAAGCCTTCAAGGTAAAATATAATAATAATATAAATTTGAATAATTTATATTTGTCTTATTTTTGAGTTTTCAATGAAATTTACCGCGAAATATAATATCGTAAATTTGAATAATTTAAAAAAATTTATAAAAAAAGTTTTTCGCGTTCTTTTCATCTTTGTCATGAAATTTAAACTCGTATAAATAAGAATGCTTTTTAAACTATACATTTACAGAAAATTTATATTTATTACGAATTCAAGGAGGTCACGTGTTCAATTTTATTTTCTCAAGGTAAAAATATGAAAAATATAAATCATTCATTTTTTATTATATATATTTTGTATCTTTCCCACAATTCCCAATAGATTTCTGACACCTTAACATTCGATATGTAAATAAGACGTAAATTTGAATATTATTTTCGCAGGTATTACTATAAACGCATTTTTTTTTTATTTCCTTTTTCACTCTACTAAAAAATTTATGAATAATTTATAATAAAAAATTACTGAAGATTGATAGTGAAATAATTGAATTCATCATTCAAATTATTTTTTTTTCTATACAGAGGAAGCCTCAACCCGCAACCGCGAAATTCCAGTAATTCGTCAACGAAAACCAAGAGGTAAATCGACAGAAATTTGATATTTTAAATAGTTGTGAAGTAGCCAGTGGGTTACAATTATCAATTTGAATAAATTACTGTTCGGTTTAGTGAAACCGGATATAAATACGGGGTAAATATATCAGCTATTAAATTATTTACTTTGACAACGAGCACCTGTGAGAAATCTGACGAACGTAATAGCAGTTCCGCTACAAATGCCCAGTCGATAAGCCGAGTAAAAATTTTTCCACCCGACTACTGTGTAGAGCTTCTACTCATGGTATCCTTTCATCCTTAGCGCGACGTTTGATCTACTTTATCAACAATTTCCTCCCTGTACGATTAGGGGTGTAATGTTATATCGACCAGTAAATGCAGAGTCCGGTTTACTTTTTCTCCTCAATGGATAAAAAAATATACCCAGATATCTATCGCTCGTTTTTTAAATTATTCTGTTACTTTCTATTTACCACTTGTTGTTTTCCATTGTCATATTTTGTCCTTAATACTTAATATTTGTTTTATTTTTCAATTATCATGTTTCAAAAATTTGAATTTTAATATAAGACTAGATGTTTAATTATTTTTTTGAATAAAAATATTTACTCACGGTAAAAATACAAATGTCCACTCACCTGAAACAAAAAATATCATCTATTAAGAATTTATATATAAATTATATTTTAATTATATAGATAGTAAATTTTCCTTATTAATTTTTCAACTTTTTTTCTGTTCTTAGTTTATAATTTTGAAAATTTTAACGGAGGCCGAATCTCAATAAAGTGATGAAGTAGGGAGTTTTGAATCCAGTAACTGCTGATTGACGGAAACGGGCTTATAACGAGTAGTCGACTGTGTATATATACATATATTTATTAAGTAATTAGTAAATTTTAAATATCATATCTTACAAATCACAGTTCAAATTTGTAACTTGTGTATATATTATTTTTTCAAATGTATAATGTGACATTAAATATGATGTTAAGTATTTCGCTTGAAAATTAATTTTGTTCTACAACTAACAGAGTTCAAAACTCCTTTTACCCTCACTTTTCCCCATTCATGAATAGCTGAAGTTTTGCATAATACAATTCAAATTCAGCGAAATGGATTCAGTACATAATTGTGCATATCAATTGACTTAATGTTTCGAGTACCTCGAAGTTATTTCTGACAGATATCTAAATTTCTGATGACCACAATTATATAATAAATTTGATCAATGAAAATGGAATTCAGATATTTGAGCCTTTTGATTCTTATAAAAAGATCAACCCGAGTCTTTTTTAATTTGAATTTAATTATATTATGCAAAACTTAAGAACAGGTGAAGATTACTCTAAAGAAGGATTAGGAATAAAAAAGGGAGCTATAAATCTTTTGAACTTTCGTTTTCAAAAGAAAGTAGTTAAGTCATAGATTTAATTTTATGCTTCATTCCACTAGTCCTTAACTATAATTACCTCTATTACTACCCAGTTTATAAATTATTAGTACACTTAACATCAAATAATTTACTATCTAAATATTCTGTCGAATGATTAATTAATAAAAATTAGCAAAAAATTTGCGGATTAAATTTGGAATTAATGCGAAGCGGATGACTAGATTTATTTACTCCCCTTGGAGAAAAATTCATTTATTTAATTCCTGGAGGCAAATTTCTGAGATTGAAAATTTTTCAGAGAAACTCATGAAATTTTTCAACCAGTAAATGGTAAAAAATTTTAACAAAAATTACTAGGTGGACTTTTTCGATTTTTTCAATACTCTCAGACTATCCCTAGACGATCGTGAAATTTTTCGCACGCATAAATTTTTCCACTTCGATTCAATGGTTTTCCCATTTCGATAAACTTAAATTGCTGAGTCGTTACATAGGAACGATAGTCCGAACTTTTAACAACTTGGGGCACCCGAAAAGTTAAAAAAAAAAAAAAATTTATTTTTCTGCTCCAACTTTTTAATTTCATCAGAAATTACATTTTCAACTCCAGTCTAATAAATATATTATTACTCTATAAATTTTTTAAAAACAAAATACCAAACTTCCGAAATATATGACAGGTAGTGATGTACTTTTATTCAATACCCAATTTTTTATTCAAAGCTGAACACTAAAAATATTTGTAACAAAAAAAAATTTCTGGAGGTCAAAAAAAAAATTTTCAAATTAATTTCCATGAACCAAACAAAGTCCATACTTTATTTATTACAAATTTTGTTGTTATTATTATTATTATTTTTTAATAAATGGTTGATCTCCGATTGGTGAGTCTTTCAAATCAGCGAGTTATTATATGCAGATGATAAATAACGAGCGCGGTATGAAAAAGCAGGTGAAATATAATGGAATAATAAATCAATCATGACGAAATGAAAAAAAAATGTTTATTGTGGAATAAATTATTACATTGTGTTGCCCGATTGGAGCAGTAACAACTCAAGTTCGCTATTGTTGTATACCTTCCAACCTCATCCACACTAGGATTACAGCTTTTGTAATCGATGTCTACTCATACAGCAAAGTATGTATCGAAAACCGATTCTCTAGCCAAATGTCAAATGCACATATTTTTTTTAAAACTATTTTTTCACATGAGCGAACTCTTAAATATATTTACATTCATAAGAAATCAAATATTTTCATACAATATCTTCAGCATATATTTTTTCAAGCGTAAAAAATAATTCCTATAGATACTTGTCGTGAAATTTCTCAATAAAAATTATAAATTAATTTTTTTCGATAACGAAAAATAAAATTATTGAAAAAAAAAATTTTTTTTAATTTGATCATACGAAAGAATTCAAAAGTGAATGACATGAGTAATAAAAAAATAATTTCTGTTAAATGTTACTCCAAATTTTTAGAAGGTAGAATTTTTTTTTATTTTTTATCTCGAAATTTCGGTCGCGAGTTTCTCATTAATCTCGATCTAGACTGCAGTAGATCAGAGTAATCTTCAATGTTTTTTGTCATTACTTATGTGATAATTAATGAATTCAAAGATTTATTTCTTTATTCTTTCCCTGACAAATGAGAGAAACTAAAGAAATTTTTTACGTTCCCCCATTTATTTGTCTAAAAAAAAATTTGTTTGTCTCCAAACAAAATTGTCTAAAAATTAAAAATTCATTAAATTCAAGTACTGGGATGTGTTTGTAGAAGCAGATCATTAAACTCGTTCTATTTTCTCGAACCCTCTTAATTTTTAAGGTCAAGAGTCTGAAAGCTTTGGATGTAAATTTACCAGAATACGAATTCTCAAAAAATCCATTTTTTATTTCGTTAATTTTAAGTTTCTAAGCAATTACTTTTGGATTTGATTCAACTTCAGCTTTTTTTTTCAGTTTTAAAACGTGAAAAAAATAACTATTCAGAATTTTCGTTTAAATAAGTTACCGGAAACCGTTTAAAATAAATTAAAAATTTATAAAAAAGTTAATTCATTTTCTTTCACTACTTTTCCAATTAGTTAATTTCCGACTATTATTACTTTGAATAAAATTTTTTAATTATATATTCTCTTCATTAAAAATAAATTATTCTTAATTATATTTAATTACACCCTCTATTTAATTAAAAGGGCTTTTTATTTACATTTTGAAAATTAAATTTATAAAAAAACATTTAGTATTTAAATTTACTACACATAAATTATTTTTCACTTTTAAAATTAAATTAAATTTTTTTTTTTTTTCTACCAAAAAAGTAATTTTTCCTCGATTTAATAAAAATGACAAATTGCCATAAAAAGTACAAAAAATGTACCTTTCATCAAGTCGAAATGAGCATCGTGACAAATCACCCCAAGCACTCATACTCCTACTGCGTCTCCTCATGGAAGTGAGTCTGCTGCTGCTGCGTCTTCGTGTCATTTCAAGATTTTCAGGTTCAAAGCAAACTCGCGTAGCAGAGTGGACCTTTTGAGGAAGCTCTTTGGGTGGTGTAGATGACGGAGTGACACCACCTGTCGGTGTATGGATATCCGACAATGCTTCGTACTCCCACCCCATGGTTGACATTTCAAGCAGCGGCTCCGAGGACGCACTAGATCCGCAAAGTGGGTCCCGAGGTCTCCGATGATTAAGCAACGAGTACTCAGTACCATTTGAGTCACCATAGTCTTCCATTATTCAAATCTTTCTCACTCGCCGCCACTTTGCATTTCATCCCATTTTATTTTACAAATATTTCAATACATATCATCCCTCTATATTTATTTTTCCTTCTCCTCCATCTTCATCTTACATTATCACCACAAATTGACACGCAAATAGTACTCGTCCACCTTCAGCGGCATAGTACTTTGATATTATGTATCTCGAGGGAGAATTGGAGCGAAAAGATCTTATCATCCAGTCCAAAGTACATACAATGGTAATGTATATATAAGTACAATTATCTGAGCTTGCTTGAAACTTGTCCAAGTACACTTCACTAATTGTTATTAATTTAATTATTCAACAAATTCATTAGTTCCAAAAACGACTTAACGAACTTGACATTTTAAATTTAATTACCCAATTTAATCAGCACATATTTAAAAGCTTAACAAACTTTTTTTTTTTTATTTTAATTAACAAACTAACGGTTAATAAATAATGTTAAGTAGCAACAATTAACAATTATCAGTACAACAGTAAATGCTATCAAACTATCGAACGTCAAGTTTGGAAGCTCCCGCATTTAAGTATTTATTTTTCAAGGCTAATTAAAATTATATATTGCAAATAAATACTTGAGCATTTTGATAACAACCTTTGATATATTTTTACAACCTTTCATTTTTATTATTATTTATTTTAAATTGTAAAAAATTGCTTTTGATTGATAACGAGTTTTAAAGTGTGATAAAGACTTTATTTGTTTGTGATAATTGATGAGGTAGACAAATCACGGAGTAAATTGACACGTGGATATTAACGGTTGTATAAAAAACAAAAAAACACATGTCAGCTTTCGAGTACTGTAAAATTACTATTGACTCGCGTTTCTAGTGACCTTCAATACAAGCTAAAAGACACGAGTCTGTCGTGCGCACCTTCATACCAAGGTCGCTAAACAACGCGATTTACATGTCACTGAGTCCACAAAATTTTTTCGATACAAAATGTCACATTTTATAAAAGTCATTCATTCGTTGAATTAATTTTTTTTCTCTATAATAAAAAAAAAAAAATTAATTAATTATACTTTGATCTTAATTTTATAAAATAATTTATTGTCCCAGCTGATCTCGAATATGTCGGCTGTCTAATGAACAACATCGCGTGTCTGTAACTGCAGTACATTTTCAACAAGGGTTTTTTTTACCCAACCTTGAAACCAACACTTCAATTATTTTTTAAATAATAATTATATTGATAAAGTGCCATTATTTTTAATCACTTATTTAATTTCATTAATATTCAATCTTCTATTTTTTTAATTGCAATTTCAGTAATTGATGTAATTTTTTTTACATCACTTAATTTTTTTCCACGAAAATTTTTTTGTTTAATTAATTAAATATTTAAATGGAAATAAAAATATTAAAAATCACAAACTGATCACATATTTTATTTTAAATAAATATACTGTATAATTAAATTTATCACGCGACATTTAATAGATGATAGCCACTATTTATTAGTTTGGAGGTACGTCGAGTTAAGATAAACATAATAGGATAATAAATGATCTAATGGTAAGTGATGAAGTGATGTGTTGAGTCGATAAAGACATAAACTCTATTAATGAACAAATAATAGAGTAATAACGCGTGACATTTTCATCATGACACACACGAAGAAGAGGACTGCAAGTAAAGGAGCCAGTTGGCCCCGAGCTCGACACTACTGCGGTACAGCAGTTTCCTCATGAAATTCAGTTTCCCCTCGCGTCTCACACTAGAAAACCCCAGCCGCACCGCACCCATGATTCGCTCTCACACGCCATGGTCCACATCTTTTTCCACTTAAACTTCCATCTCACTTATAACTATTCCATGTCCATTCCACCCCTCTCTATTTAACATACATACATTCTCTGTCATTGTCGCTCAGGCTATACTTACCCCCAAGTAGATACGCGCACACATGCACGTGGCGCAGTTGCTGGTTCCGCGACTGCGCCAATAGATACCGGGACAAGAACCCGCGTTCTTTATTTTTTTTTTAATATTTTTTTTCTATCAGCATTATCGCGAATATCTTATCAACATAATTAATTGCACAGGATATTTATAGAAAAACATGTCAGTTGTTATTTGCTAATGGACGGAAATGAAACTTTATGTTTGCATTTAAAATAAAATTTATCGATTGTAATTTTAATGAGTAATTTTTTTAAGTAGCAGGTAGTGGTAGAGCTCGATTGAATTTTTACCGATTGATTTATGATTAGATAGGCCGAGATAATGAGGGACGAGAGATATGGGATTGATAAGCAGAAAAAAAAAGGTTGAATGAAGCTCTGGAGCACAAATCATCGATTTATGCTATATCAGCAGAACGGAGCTGCTGCAGAACGAGTCTGCGCATTAATGGGCTTATCTACTAGCGCGAAAAAGCTTTCAAGTGGTCACGGCCACGTGTTATTCATGTCATGTGTCACAGCATAATGCGATCGGAGTAACATCACTAGTTTTTTTTTCTTTTCTTTATATCCTTTTTTTTTACTGATTATTTAAAATGATACATTTTTTTTTAAATTGTCGTCATATTTCATTTTATAAATATAAAGGTGACATATTTTTACAATAAATTATTAAATTAATTTATAATAATAATTAGTATTATTATTAAAGTATCGAACGTTTGATATCAGAGGGCTCCAGAGTCCTGACAATCCCAAAAAAAATTTTTTTACGTACATGTATGTACTGAAAATTTAAATTTTGACTGACTTACAGGAGATTTTATACGATTCTGAAGTTAGCAGACAATTAAAAATTCTTTGATTTTTTTTTTAACAATTAAATTTGAAGAAAAAAAAAAAAATAAAAATATGCACATGTAGAAAATTTAAAAGACTACAAGTGCAATTTTTTGGAATATTTTTTTTTTTATAATTTATCGTTTTTTAAAAAATCAAAAAATTATTAGAAGTCGCCTGATTTCAGTATCATGATTTTATGCGAAAAAAAATTAAAGAACGAATTCCACAAAAGCCGAAAGTTGTTTGAATGACATAATTTTTTTAATTGGATACTTTTTTGTTAAAAAAAAAAAATTGAATACAATAGAGTGATTGTAAGGACGAGATCTAATTGATAAGAGCAAGCGAAAATAGAGCGACCTCTTTATCTAATAGCTGACCTGTAAAGCTCAGATCTGAAACAAAGAAATGCTTTTGGTCGTTCTGCGCACTCTGTTGTGCCTGTTGAGCACTCGGAACTTGATAACCACTTACTTTTTACCTGCTGTGTTAAAAATCTCTGCTGGTATATACTCTACTCTACAGAGTAACAAAGTACTGATGTCTATATATTATTCTCTTTGAATTGATTTTGCTCTGATAATAGACGACTCGGGACAGGAAGATGATTAGTACCGATAATTTAATTATATAACGAAAAATATCATTTTAGTTTATAATTAAATTCATTATCGCCAACTTTTTTATCATCAATTATATTCGTCTACCTCCAGTTTTTAATTAAAAAATAATTTACTGTCAGTTTTAATAAATTTAAAATTAATAAAATGTTTAGTAGAAGAAAATTCACGGGCTTTAATAAAAATTTCCGAGTACGACTGGGGATTTTGAGATTAAAAAGCTGGGGAAAATGGGCATTGATATTAATATTTTGCGTTGGCAACAAAAGCGGCTAAAAAATGATACATGTACTTTTCATCTTTTGTTTTATCTGACAGTTCGTTTCACTTCTTTGACTACAAACTCGCGAAATAGAAAAAAAAAATTTTTCTCATAAAAATCATAAATAAAAAAAAAAAAAAAATAGAGAAAAAATTTGTAGATGCGGATTTGCCAGCATCAATTCAATAAAAATCAAAGTTGATTGCTGATGGAATTCGACTTTTTGCTAACGCGAAAGTTAAATGATGGAACGCTTTGTGCTGTTTGAATCCCGCGGGATAAAAATAAATGTCCTATATTTCCTTTTACACTCGGTGACAGAATAGGTGAAAAAAATGTTTCTCACTGTGAAATCTATTTTAAATAGTTGCTCTATTTATTCATATTTTTATTTACGTTTATTGACAATCGTATTTTTTTTTTAATTAAAAATAAAAAAAAATTCGATTATCTGAAATTAAAAGCTAATATTTGAAGGTAATAATTTTTCGAGTTCTACGTAGGGTCTGGTAACGCAGATGTGTAAATATATAAACACATAAAAAAGATAGTGACGAGATAAAAAAAAACAACACATTAATCCTAGGATAATTTTACACATATCCTAAAGCTACATGTGTATCAAAAATAGAAACGACGGTCGATATTAATTGTGTCAAGTGTAAAACACTCGGGCTTCTGCGCGAAATATAAAAGACAATGCCTGAGGAGCGTGTCAACATCTCAGTGGCATGCTGACATTAAAATTAACCGCGACAATTAAAAAAATGATTATTTTGCGGTTATTTATTATCATTATATTTTATTCAGCAGAGTAGCGAATGAATAAATGAAGAGATTTGATGGGAGGTAAATGAGTGATTGAGAGATAGATAAATAGTGATTGGAAACTGATGAAGAAAAAATGACTGATCGATATGATCGAGAGAGACGATGTTAATTGAAATGATGAGAGCTTAACATTCATCAATTTTCATCTCAATAGACAAGAGTCCTCGGTCAATTTTGAGAGAGAATGATACCGGCATTTGATGAATTGATTAATACCTGATGCTTGATTATTTTACAAATTTATATATTTCATATCGAATCATTCTCAATGTTATTATTATTCAAATAATGATAATAGTTTTAATCAATTGATGTATTTAAAATTTTATGAGAAAAACTGGAACGATTGGTTAGAAAATAATTAATGACAGTAAGAGCGTAAGGGAATTAAAATTTTAAGTTTATGTCTGTCCTAAAAATAGGCTACCGGAGCAAAATGAGACGGTTTTGAATAAACAAATTTTTTTCTTTAGGAAATTTTTGATTGCTGTCCAAAAATCTAAACGAGGTAAGTTGACACATGGAGTAAAATGGATAAAAAAAAATTGGAAAGTAAAAATTCTACTGGATGATTAGATTTCTGAGATATTTCTCATATAGATGCTGGTATGTCAGCTGAAAATCTTAGGTCACCCCTAAACCGGAACTATCTCTTAAGCTGTCAAGTTACATATTTTTAAATTTTCGTTCCGCAAAAAATGTCTCGATCTTTAGGTACATTAAAATAGACACCCCGAAATTTTCAGTACATTTTTTTTTTTTTTTTGACACTAGGGGAAACGAGTAATTAATTATCACCCTAGCATATTTTCGAGTCTGAAGCTGCCCTACTACTTAAAAAATAGAAAAATTTCTTCTTAATCTTTAATCTAAGATTTTTGAATGAATTTTCAGTTTTCATTGCAAATATAAAAAAATTCTAGTGTAAAAAAAAATTTATATGCATGTCAGAAGGATAGTAAGACGTCGCAACCTGAGTTTTGTCATTCAAACCGGATGTAATGTCCTACTTTCTTCCCTAAGTACGTATTGTACTATTCTGGTGAAATTTTGAGAATTACCTAACCTCGATCGATACTTTACGAAGTGGGAATGAAAATTAGGATGAAAATAGTATTTTCCAAACATGTGTACGTCTCATTTGACTCGATGATTTCACCCTCCTATCGATTAATGCTCAGTAGTAATTAATAAAAAATGAAATTCCGATTTTAACATCGATAATATAAAAATAAAAATAATACATTTAGTTTATCTTTTAATACTTTTAATATCCTCGTAAAAATAATAGCTACTTATATATATGTAGTCTTTTGATGTTTCTTGATGGAAAAAATTTATGAAGCGTAATATAATACGTGGTTATAAAATAAAAAAAAAAATAATAAATATAAAAGCCAGTAAATTCTGACGACTTCACCACCCATAGCAAAATAGTTTTCATACTCATACAATTTAATATCACTCTAAATTAAATTTTTTTTTAATGGCTGTAACGAAGAACAATAGAACGTCTGTATTAAAATACAGAGTAATAATGAGAAATATTTGAAAATAGTTTTTAAAAGTAATTAAATAAATAACTGCCTCAAATTTAGTTAAATTAAAATAATTATATACGAATTGTACTACACTGTAATAAACCGGGAGTGAATATATGGAAAGGGAGCTCGTAATTATTTCCGTACTCAATATAAATGTCGAAATATCAGACATAAGCTCACCTCGTACTAGTAAATTTTTTAACTTCCCGCTAAGAAAATTGCAAATTTTCAAAAATTCGGGAAGTTATTGGTTTCACCCCGATTTGTGAAAATCGAAATTCCAATAGATGTTGACGTTTTGAGGTTCTAGGAAGCTATTCTGACTAAATTCAAAATCATGTCCGAGTGTATGTATGTAAATATCTATAACTTTTGAACGGATGAACCGATTTTGATCGCCAAGGTGTCATTCGACGCGGTTTGTCAATATCTCGAAGCTGAGAAAAATTGAGCTTGATCGGTAGGGCTCGTTCGGAGATATTCCAAAAATAAACTTTTTTCAAAAATTTTTTTTTCGGATAACTTTTTACGGGCTCGATGGATTGATTCCAAAATCAACTGGGCTCTGAAGCTTCATAAACCGCGTCGAATGCCACCTCAACCATCAAAATCGGTTAATTCTTTCAAGAGATACCGTTGTCGAAAGAATTAAAAAAAAAATTTTTTTTTAGTATTTTTGAAATTTCTCAAAAACGATTCGATAAATAAATTTCAAAGTCTGATCAGTTGTAGAACTCAATAAAACGCGTCGATTGCCACCTTAACCATCTCAATCGCTTTATTAGTTCGAGAGATATCGTTTGAGAAAAAATGGTAAAAAACGTTTTTTTTCGAAAACAAAGGCATACAAAAGTATTTTCGAGCTCGAAAATGTATACACAACAATTTTTCGAGCTCAAGGAGCTCGAAAACGGCGGGAAGTTTTGAGGCTGGCCCGCAGGGTCAACTGACAGACCGATTTTTTATAATTAATTTTCTCCGAAACTCCCTTTCGGGGGGAGTGAAATTCACTTTGGGAAATTAAATAAATAAATTCATCCACTTCGCGTTTACTCTGTAAATTTTTGACATTTGCATCAATAAGTTTATTTAAAATATTTACCTTTCACCGTCGTCATTGAATGCATAATCACCGAGGATGAGATCTCTCAATCGGTACCTCGGTGGCAAGAGTAATGGTAAGCATGGATCCGGCTCGTTAACACCGTAATTCATGGTGCAGAAAGCTTCTTTAGTACCGGAAGTATTCGTAGTTGGTATTCTTTCGTGCAATTAATTATGTCTTTGAAGCTTTCACGTCACTGCCAAACCATTTCCACTAAACACTACCACTATTATTTCTAACCGATCACGCGATTTCATTTTATTCCTTTTTATTTTTCATTCAGTTTCAGAAAAATAAATATCAGCATTCAGAATTCAACAAATAAATTCCATGTTAATCTGACGGTTTTATTTTTTATGTCGATATTTTTTTAAAAAATATACTAGGATTTAAAAACTTAGTTCTTACTTTTTAATCTTCAGTCTTTAAATACTTTGTACAAACATATTATCGCGTTAGAAAATCACGAATGAGAAACACGAAAATGCTCTCATGACTATGACGTGCTCTATTTTATTTGAAAGGGTACCCTAATTTTCTTTGACGTATTAAGGGCCAGTTTTATTTTAAAAGATGTTTTAACTTTTTACTTAAAAAAAAAAAAAACTGATAAAAATTAAAATCGCGGAAAATTAAAAAAAAAAATTTAATAGGATTATTTAAATTAATAACAAACTAGTAATAAAAATATATGAATAGGATTAAAGCCAAGTGGCAGATTCAATTTAATTCAGTATTTTTTTTTTACTAAAAAAATTTAATGACTTAAATAAAATGTTGTTTGAGATAAAAAGAAAATATTTAATGTAATTGAAAATATTATAATTTATTTTTTCAACGTAAAATTTCTGAACCCCTGAGGAAATTAATTTTATCGGAAAGTGTCACGAGAGATGTTTCGCGTCCTTTGATCATAACGTCAATACAAAACTTGTAAAAAAAGTTTCTCAAGAGTCAACATGAGATATTTTCGGTAATACGGAATTTCGGAGTTTAAATTTAACTTCGGTATGAAAAAAATTCATAAAAAAAAATTTGACACTTGATTGTTATTCCAAATAAATTTTTATTCTTTTTGAAAGGATGGGTTGAAATAATTTGACAGTCAAGAGACGCGGAAAAAGTTTAAATTTGATATTTTTATCAGCTATTCTATCATAGACTCAATCAAAGTTCGCTGACAGGACGCGTCTTCGAACGAGTTATTCATTCAGTGCACTATGTCCTGAATAAATAATGATTAAGGATAAGCCATGCTTTCTGTACTTTAAATTTATGTTTATCGTTTTATATTAAATTTTAATTCAAATCCAATAATAACAGATCTCAAGTGAATTTGGAGTTCAGTCAAATAATTAGTTCGCGCGAAATAAATCAGCGAAGTAAAATTCCGCGAAAAGTTAACATAAATAATAATTTTATCATTCGTAATTATTTTATAGAAGCGGGAAAAATATTTTGAAATTTTTGATCGTATTAAAAATAAAAGTTACTAATTTTTACGTAAAAAAAGAAAATTAATTTCAATTATTTCTGTGCAAATTAACTATCAGATTGTAATAATCAAAATAAATATAGAATATTTTTTTTTTTTACGTGAGAAATTTTCTATTGAAGAGAAAACATATTTTAATTCAAAATAAATTGATCTTATATTTTTACGAAATGGAAGTAAATATTGATATTTGCTGAGAAAATAATTTTCAAATTAAAAATGAGTCTTAGTAATGGCAAAAATTCGAATTATCAAAATAATTTATATTTTTTCAAGTGTAATTTTTTTATATAAATTATGTAGATTACTATAATTATCAAAAATTAATTTTTTTCCTTTTTCCAAACTACAATAGAAAAATTTTTCGAGTAGCTCTTGAATATTTCCATTAGAATGACACTTCAATTACAAGTCTATCAAAAAAAAAAATTTCTCAAAAAAATAAAAAGTAAATTAATTTAAAAAAATTTTACCATCAGTAAATTTGAATACATTACCAGATAGTTAATCACCAATAATTATTTACAAAAATAAAAAAAAAATACCGAGTTATTAAATAAAAAATAAAAACCATCTACTGTAATTTAATAAATTACGTTAATAACCATAATAAAAAATATTATGAACACATATGCATTATCATAATTATGAAAACACTGGGAATCGCACAACACGTGTACATCACGATTCTTCCGGACAATAATATCACGAGGTGAACTCACCGGTGTCTCGCGTTCTAATGACGCGTCGGCCGGTTCCAACATCACTAACCCCTTATCCGTAAAATCCCGCCCACCCTCTGCAGTCTTACACCCCGTATATACCCTCAGTTTTTACTTATTCTTTTTCTCTCTCCCTCTCTCTCTATCTCCCACACATCACTAATTTACGTTATCTCTATTCTCTCAGAGTTTACAAATCCCTACACGTATGAATTATATAATTCGTCAAAAAAGCTTCTCAGTGGTTTTACTCTCGTTGGTACATAAATTTTCTCTGCCTGTGTTTTTACCCGTAAATTCAACGAATTCTCTCATAAACGCAAACATACGACCCACACATTTAAATTCATATATGATAATTTCCACGACACGATTGAAAACTGAATATATTTTAATCTGGGAATGACTTTCTGGCAGTCTATTAATAGATTAATAATAATTATTATTTTAATGCAAAATTTCATGGAATGAAAGTTTAATTTTTGTTAAAACCCACTCACATTATTATGTCGGTCTATATAAATAACGAAATTTAATTTTAATAATTAATAATGTTGGGACCAAGTATGGAGTTTACTATTAAATATGTAAGAGAATGTATAGCCAACTTGTAAGATAAGCCTTGTTATGTACTTGGAGCTAATCCCAAATTAATATTCATGGAAATTATAGTTTCAATATAACGACTTATCAACTGTAATCATTATTAATTTTGTTAATTATCGTCCCCTTGGATAGTAGTAATTTCTTAGGTAATTTATTGGAAATTAATTAAATAAAAAATTATATTTATTATACTTCATACTGTAAAAAAATAGCGGAGTAACCCCGGATTGAATACGAGTGTGAGTGTAGAAGACATCAGACAAATTTAAAATTATAAATAATTAAAAAAAAAATATTTATAAAAAATGCACTTATTAATTTTTTAATTTTTTAAATGCCCATTTTTTCAAAATTTAATTTTATTAATTATTTCCTCTATTTATTAATAATTGTAAATTTTTCTGATGCTAAATTCACACTCATTAAAAATAGCAGACATTAGACAAATTTAAAATTATAAATAATTAAAAAAAAAATATTTATAAAAAATGCACTTATTAATTTTTCAATTTTTTAAATGCCCATTTTTTTTAAATTCAATTTTATTAATTATTTACTCTATTTATTTATAATTTTAAATTTGTCTGATGTCTGCTACACTTACACTCATGATTAAATCAGGAGTAAATGCGAAGCGGATGACTGTTTATTTATTTCATCCCCTCGGAGTCAAATTAACTCCGAAAGGGAGTTTATTTTAAAATCGAAACTCCGGGTCGGAGTGAATGCGAATTGAAATAAAATCCAGATCACTCCGAATTTACTCCCAATTTTTTCAGTGGAATTATAAACAATTTTCAGTAAATGATTTTACGAAAAAATATTAATGAGTTCATTTATTGAACAGAGATGAAAATAAAAATAATATCCACAGTTGAATTTAATGAATCCCATTTATTTATAGCGGAATCTCACTGATTTACTGCGGAATCTCTTTGATTTAAAGCAGAATCCCAGTGATTAAATTAGCGGCTATCATTCGGTTAAAATTAACTGTAAGATCAGTATATAAGCTCGATTCTAAATCAGTTACTTTACTTAATCTTATCTTGACAGCATTAATCAATTTATCAGTAACCGACTTTTGAGCCGAACTTATTTTTTAGGGGTCTCTAAAAAAATACGCAAGCTCTGTTTTAGATTTTAAGAGAAGACGATAATAAATTAATTCTAATGTTTTAACAGACAGTAAATTCAAATGATCCACAGATAATTTCGCACACTAAAGTAAATAAAACACATGACTTTTTTTCTATTCAACATATAGCTTTTTTAACTCTTAAATGATTTAAATGTATTCGCACGGACTGAGAATAAAATAATTCATTACCCAGGAAACTAGAGTTTCAGCTCAGAAATTGAAATAAAACTTTTGACATCTCAATGACGTACAATATATATAAAAAATTTCAGTTAAGCTTTTTAGCTCTCATATATGTAAAATTGAAGCTGTTATTTTACATCAAGTTGATCCGTAATTTTACATGGGAGAGAAAAAATTTGAAATGAAATTTTTTATGTGCACTAGACGTCATCGAGATGTCAAATGTTTCATATCAATTTTTGAGTTAAAATGTTTATCATCTAGTGAGCTCTCATAAGTCAATTTTTGCGAGCTTAATTTTTGATTTCACATATATGTCAAGTATCTGCTTTAATTTGAGTGTTGGTTGAAAACTGCCCTGATAGCCAAGTTGGCGAGAAACTTGCAGCCGCAACTGGACACTAAGTTGGCCGCCGTTGGTCCCTCCAAAGTTGATAGACATTTTCCGAGAAAGTTGGTGGCAAAAGTTGGAAATCCAATAAATTGACGGTCACTTTCAGAGAAAGTTGGTGGCAAAAGTTGCTTGCAAAAGTTGGCAATCATAAGTTGACGGTAAGTTTCCTTTCAATTTTCTCAGAAACTTGCATTCCAGTTGCAGCTCCATACTGACGCCAATTTTCTGAGAAAGTTGGCGGTAACTTGTAGCCAAAAGTTGTCGACAACTTGTCGTCAAGTTGGTCGGAAACTAATGAATGACCAACTTTTTCACAATCAACTCGTGCTATCAGGGTATCAATCGTCGACTACAAGTACGTTTAGTAAAATCTCTACATTATTAACAGCTGATTCAAAATAATTAAACCGGGTTCTCTCTTTCCATCAACCAGTAAAATAAAATTACATAAGATTTAAAAAAAAATATTATAAAATCATTTTTATCATTATTCATCGATTCAAGATAACAATTATCACGTAAACCCATTTTTTCAATGCTACTTCATATATATTTAAAACACTACGTAACGCAATAGGTAACTCATAACTGAACAATAAAAAAAAAAAATAATTTACTTTATTTAATCTTACTTGAATGAAAATATTTACTCATGATTTAAAACAATCCAAATATTTAATATCATATTTATAGACCCAGAAATATCAGAAAATAAATTTTTTTAAAGTTAAAAATTAACAGACTCATTTTCTCCCAAATATATCTTTAATAAATTACTAATTAGAGTAAAAATTAACACGTATATATTTTTATTAATTAGCAAAATCAAACATAAAAAATTATATGATTATTCTGGTATCCGTCGCAATTGCCCGTTCGCGCATATAAAAATGTTACATAAACGTTTTAGCATTTGCCCTGAGTTTGCGTCTTACTTACATAATTCGTATAATACTTCTCGAGGCATCGAGAACATTTGACGTTGCAGCTAAATAATAATATTACAATATTGTTGTTTTCATTACTCAATACCAATTCACCTA